>VCJD01005140.1:34261-50789 GCA_024140245.1 Backusella tuberculispora | reverse complement strand
GATTTTTTTTTTTTTTTTTTTTCATCTTTTTTATCTCTTTTAGTTCATGATAAATATAAACCAACATTCAACCATTCAACAATTCAACCATTCGACTAATAATATAATAAAAGAGGAATATAAGCCTTTATGTAATAAGACAAAAAGAGAATGGTTTTGTTGTCTCCTTATTTATTATTGAAATGAAGATATCATTGGATATTAATATCTTTATATCTTTTCTTTTTCTTTTGCTCATTGAATAAAAATAATGATAACAAAAGAAATAAACCTGTCATAATCAGTAAGACAGATGGCCCTAAAAAGGTTAAATATAATACGATAGCAGAACCAGCAGCATCAACTCATTTACACACGTTCAAGTTTTATGGAAAAGTCAAAATAAAAAACAAAAAAAATTATCTGGGTTGAAGAAAAGATAACAGCTGATATTGAACGATTTTAAAATATAATACATAATTGGTAATAACATTCTAAAAAAAAATGGGCCCGAATCGGTCACTTTTTTTGTGCCATCCTACTATGAATTTGTCAATTTTTTAAGCCCATTTTTCAATTGTGCTATAAAAAATTGCGCTTCTACTTTCAACAAAATATTTCTTTTTTAAACTTATTGTATAAAGTATAGGAAACTTTATCTTTATATTATTTTTTTATCATACAAAAAATCGAGCTCTCTCTTTCTCTAACCGCATCTTAAAGGTTTATTTGTCTCATTAAAAAAAGAGTGAGGGGAAGAAAGCCGCGTCGTGATCGGCAGTCATTCACTGATTCAAGAAAAAGGTAGTTCAAGGAAGAAAAAATGCATATATCTATATAAACCCCCCCCCCGCTAATTCAAGTTTCACGACTCGCGAGAGCTTTAGATACAGTAATTATATTGTACATAGTAGAACATGCATGCTATTTTATTATCAGATGTTTTGTTTTTTGTATTTCTTTATTTCAGATATTTATCTCCACTTTGAAGTAACCATAACAAACGTATCAATGTTTTATAGAGTAATATTCAAAAAGTTTCTCGGGCGAAAACTTCTTTCGTCTTCATTTCTCTCGTCAACTAATCATGATATAATAAGTATAATACAATTTTACTTTAATTTCTAGGGAACATTGTTTGACCAATTAAACAAGTGACACGCTTCTTTTCAGGTGTAATTATTTCGGCGTGAACCATGTATTTTCCCTATTGTAATAATAATAAAAATATATAATGAATACCAAAGAACAAAGAACAAAGAAACAAATGCAATAATAACAAAACAACACCAATCATATACTTACAGGAGCTGCATAATAATAATAATAATAATAATAATAGTAATAATAATAGTGGTAGTAATAGTAATATAGTAACATGATAATAATAATTTAGTATATAATATATACAACAAACCAAAAATATATATATTCTTTTAGAAACTTACGAATTTCCTTGGGTAAAGCAACAACCTTCTTAAAAGCCAATTCACCTTCAGGGACAGGACAGCTTTCATCTACGTGCTCAATCTGCTCACAGAAATCGAATTTCTTTTGAAGTAAACGAACTACGCCATACTTGACAATGATGTCAACTACGGTGCCGTTGGGTACAGTCTCGGAAAGAGTACCCTTAAAGTCGATCTCCAAGTCTTGTCCCTTAACAGGTGGGTCAGGTGTAAGGTTAACATAGTCAATACTATTATTATTATTGTTGTTGTTATCAGTAAATTACTATCTAATTCCTATTCCTATTCTTATTCTTATTAAGCATATAAAAGTTTGGACTTACGTTAAAAGGTCGTTGGCATCACCACATGTCGTAATGAGATTAGTGGAATCAGTACTAAACTCTTCCTCATTCTGGAATATAAAACCGGGTAAAATACTTGCTTTAGCAACAGTAACGGCAGCCAAAGCACAAACTAAACTAGACAACTTCATTTTTTATTTATTTTCTTAAAATAAAAAAGAAATATAAGAAAGAAAAAAAAGAAAAAAAAGGCGGGAATCTTTATTTTTTTCTGCGGACATTAAACAGGGTTCACAAATCATCTCACATGATGATAGTGATATCTATTTTGAAGGTCTATAACGTCATTCAATTATATCAGGTTTAAAAGCGACTTTTCCTTTAAATATATAAAGGAGTTGGATCTTAGTTTATTCTTTATCATTTCAATGAGAAATAGAGGAACAAAGAACTGTTTTTTTTGGTGTTAAATGTACAAATCGCAGGAAGAAAGGAAATGCTGTCAGATAAGAACCTGTAATAATGATGCTGATCTTATTACTACGCGCGTGTGAATTTATTTTTGATTCCATTTATAATAAATAGAAAAAAAGGAGAACGAATGTAATAATAAAATAACCGGATCCTTTTTGTTTTTATTTCTTAAGAAACTATCATTTTATTATATTATGCACCATGTACTCTTTGATTTTTATTTATTTATTTATGTACGTATGTGTATTCCAAACATTCACCCAAAAAGGGAAATTGATTGTCCATAACCTGTTATCCGGTTTTTGGGATTTGTACTCGTTCTTCTTTTAATGCTAAACAACAATACTTCCTTTTAACAGTGCATTCCGACTTTACATGTTTATAATAAATATATATACAAGATGTATTCAGGTCATATTTTTTGTACTACGGTATATGCAAGTTTGTTAGTAAGCATAGATTTATCTGACTTAAATAGGTGAGATCCGTGACTCGCGGTATGCTATCCACATGTATATGTCTCAGTAATAATATTTTTGAACAACATCGTCTATAAATTATGCGCTATTTGTTTTTATGTATATACCTAACCATCTGTGATATTTCAGTACGTGAACTATGGGCAATATATATATTATAAATTCCATTACTATCGTTATTATAACATACTCGTTTAAAATAATGACAATGATTTTCATTATACGAAGTAAAATTCAATGAAAATATTAGTGATAATGACCGCAGTAGGGGTAGATACAGTTTCAGGTGATATAAAAACTTTATGTATTAATACTGATTCTACTATGAGAAATGATTATCAAAATAGTTCACAGGATGATGAGAGCAATCGGATATAACTAGATGATGATGATAAAGATTTTTCTATTCCAAAACAGCAAATCAAAAATAAATAAATAAAGCAGAATAAGTGCAAAGTAAAGATTTTTTATTCTATGTTCTTTTCAATACAATCTATTAAAATCCTTTTTATAGTATACTAATGATTTCTAGTGTTACAAAACCAGTGCTAAATAGAAAGATTAAAAGCACAAATTGAGTATTTCATCATCAAGCTTTTTACTAGGGACATTAGTGAGACCTATTGGTACATTTTATTTTACACCTATCCACACCAAAACTATGTCTACTCGGTGTTATATGGGCTATTAATTACCATATAAAGAACTTGATTTTGAAATTTGTATTATCCTGATCTAATATCAAGCTATAATACACTATAACGATATAACCTGATAATTCAATTTTCGATTATACTTCATTAATATGATATATCAACCGAAGTGTTCATATGTATCATAACCTTCTACAGCTTCAAGATGCTGGTTAAAAAATAATTTGAGATTTGTTCGTCTAGTAAAAAAAAAATATCTGAATAATATTTCGTGCCATAAGTTTTCTTTTCAGGTAAGTCAAATTCCAACAACGATGATACCTAGCATAATTTTGTGAGTATTGTAATTCTATTTTTTTTTTTCTTTTATTCTTGAAATTCTGTCAATTTCTTTCCTGCTAATATCTTTATTGAGGTACAAAAATGATATCTCAAACTATCAAAGTGTATATTGAACCTTGTCCTTTTCTTCTAAACTATTTTTAAATAAAGCTCCCTCCTCTGACAAAAAATCTCGTTCGCCTCCAGATTTTTTTTTCCTATTATATAGTACCTGTATCATTTAATTATGAAGATCCAGTCAGTTTATACAAACACTATACTAGCGATCTTGATAAATACTTGCACATATATACGACTAAATCAAATTTTTGGTAGCTATACTAAATATGTTTCATATACTTGGTCACTCTAATATACATACACGACTCTTGAATTAAGAAAGTATAGAATAAAAAGATCAGCAATATAATACTGTTTTCTCGTATCAATAATTTCAAAATTCTCGTAGGATATAAAGTTTTTATTGAATAGCCTTTCAATAATAAAAAGATTATTCTTTATTGAGAGTTTAGTGCAAGTGATAGTACGATATCTATTTTCTTAAACAAAATTTTTATTGAGAATCAACGTGCATATAAGAAACAAATAATAGTAATAATACTAAAATGTATATTTTATATGTTCTTCGAAAGTAATGTAACACTAAACGGAGATTTTCTGAAGGACTCTTGACTCCTTTGTAAACACAAGTTTTAATGTTCATCCGTATTTATTTCAAATAGAGAATGTTTCTTTTAAAGGAAAAAAGAGTGCCAATACTCTCAGATATAACAAGATCATCAGTATAATGAATCGATAAAATATCACCAAAAGTGTCAATAGCATACATATACCCTACTATACCTAGAACAGCGCAATTGAATTACAACTGTTGATACATGATAGTTGACTTCAAACTTACATTCTAGAAAAACAAAAATTTCACCAGCATCGTTTATTGGTAAATTCAAGATCTTGTTCAGTATAGCACAATTTGATCTAAAATTCTTACCATGCTGTTGCTCAATTATGGTAGGAGTGTTCTGACTTTTCTTCAATCCACTACTGCTTAAATTCGACTCCAGATTTAGCAATAATAAGATCGATCTTTCTTCCAATTTTTTTTTTTTTACATCATTATCATCATCATCATCATCATCAGAGCATATCTTTTGGTTATCTTTGAGCATTTTTGGTAGCTTGAGAGCAGTTTTCATCACTAAATATAAGATAGTATATTAGCACCGAAAGAAAACAAATGCAGGACGTACTTTCGTAGTCAACTTACCCAATCATCTGAAGAGAGATATATTGTTACTTGTTTTTGAGAAAGTGACGTTTATTTTTTTTATAACGGACACTTAATTTTCACAAAGTGATAATATATACCAGCCCTACTTTATCGTTCAATATAAGGTCAAAAATATGAACATTCATACGATAACAGGTTCATTCACTGGTGTGTCTAAAGCTCTTTCTTTTTGTGTGCATTGAACAATAAACTCCACCATATTGAGGACTTGCATCTCCTCACCACCACATGTTGTTTCGAACAGCTTCACCTTCTTTTCATTAATATTTTGTCTTAATAAATGCTCACTTCCATCAGCCTTTGAAATGTTTGTATTAATAAAGGATAGATTTATTTATTAATGAGTTTACTTACAATAATTATATCATCAATTATTTGCTTGGCTGTTTCTGACATTCTAACAGAAAGCGCCTGTACCTCTTGATACAAGTTTATGGCAGTGGTATTTTGTTTCGAAAAAAAAAATGTCTCAAAAACATCTGCGATGGGACCAACGAAAGAGATAGTATGGCCCAACGAAAATCTATACACATTGATCTGTTAGTTATTAGCAATGTGTTTAAATATATTAACTTGCTTAAGCGTATTTTTTTTTTATTTATGTTTATTTCTTTGTTTAATAATTCATACGAGAGCATGTCCAGATACTGTCCTAATGTATTAAGACTAAATCATTTGTACAATTTATTGAGATTTGATACAGTGAACAACACTAGACCTAAAAGGTGTAGGAAACAGATCGGGCACAAGTCAGAAATCAACTGGTGTCAGGTACTTGTGCTCACCCCCCCCATGGCACCCGTTGAATCCTGTGTGCATGACATAAGTACATGATATAGGTCGACTGACTGGATGTGATTGGTTTAGAATATTATAGAGTTGATCAATCAATGAAATATATTGGTCAATCACACTTTTTGACCATTTTTAACACTTTAACAACTTTTCAAATCGTGCCCTGTATCGGACACAAGTCGCGCACAAGTCTCTGGGTCTAGTAGTATAGAGAATAAAGCCCAGAATTTGGTAATATTTAGAAAAGAAATTTTGTCGTTTAACGTAGTTATACTTACACATTGATGGTCCCGCTTTAAGCACTGCTCTTTTAAAAACATCTGCATCAGTCTTATCTACAGTCACAGCTTCCTCATCTTCACTAAATAGATCATCAAAAGGCTTGCCACTGCGATTATCTGCATTAGCACTATCAAAAAAAATGGCAAATTAGAGATACTGATATATAGTATTTTTACTTCTTTTACCTATCGACTATTTTTTTTTAGGAAGCTCGTTCAATATCATCTTCAAGTCATCTCTTGTTGCTATAGTTATTTACGTTACCTATTATAACATTTGGATTAACTAATATTCTCATATCAAGATTAATTTTGGTGTGAGGCGTCTTCTTGGATTTTTTTTGGCTTTTTGCGAAAAGATTTCAAATTTAATAACCACGATTTCACTAAGGGATCATCCTGGTCGTGAAATCTTGTTAACTGCTGTTCTACAGTTAAATCCAGATTCTCTGCTTTAAATTAATCAAATGCATCATCAATATTCCGAACAGGACGTTTTGTTTTAATGAAATAGTCAAGCATTTTAACAATGAAATACAAACGGCTAATTCTTGTACTCAAGGTAATCTACAAAGGTGTACGATAATTTTAGGGCCTGATTTATTGGGAGCCCATTTTTGTGCCGAGTTTTTTTACAGTACTCTTTTTTTTTGTCCGGCAATCACCTGTCTGAGCTACCTGACAACTATCTTTTTGTAGTTCTTTTTTTTAAAAAGAAAAATTATTTATCAGTTTTTTTATAGCAAATAAGAGTGATAAAATAAGTGATAAAACCTGGTCCTCCAGTTTTTCCATGTGAACATTTAACTAAATGTTCTTTATTTTTTTTTTATTTTCTATCGATATTTTTTATTTTACCATTCATATTATTGATGTGAGCAAGGAACGTAGAGCTGATATGTTCGATTTTAGTTCTTATCAAGAAATGAGTGCCAACTGGCGTTGTCGAATAGACTTTGGCGTGCATAATATAAGTTTTACCACTAAAAGTTAATTTGTAAGGGAAATATATTTCGTAATAATCGGTTTTTATAGTATTACTATTTCTATTGCTATTTATATTGTATAATGAAATTATAAAAAATATATTTGAAAGAAAAAAAAAAAGATAATGAAAAGAAAATTGCTGCAAAAAAAACTCGACATCCTCTGATTGGAGTCCTTTAAACGCCCGGTCACAGGAACAAAGTGGACCCCAATGAATCAGACCCTAAAATTCACGGCCTTCAAAAATATGGCTGTTTTTTCGTGATTTTTTAAGCAAAAGTGGCTATTTTCGTGAAATTGACTTTGTTAAAAATAACAGAGCTCTTAGGGAACTAAAGATGTATTACCCACATACCCAAGATACTCGTGTAGAAAATAAAATGTTCTTACCGTACTGACTGTACATAAATTTGCACCTAGATAAAACTTCTCTAAAGCGTCGACTTAATGTGTAAGTCATATACGTAAGTGTATCATTCTAGTAAGATTCAAGTATAAAATATAAATGTATAATTTATTTAGGCAAATGTAATGCGCTACCTAAGATCATAATGAATTGGATAAAAAGAAATTGGGGCTGTGAATGCCAGAAAAGAAATTGATTTAAGACTAGGTTCAACATTCACCAGACTCCAAACATTGTGCCTTCCAGACAATATAATTGAATTTAACTACCATCTTGAAAGTCACATAGCCATTTATGGTAAGCTTATACGATATATATATACGTATTAGTTAGTAAATATATACTACTCATATAAAGAACATGTGTAAATACATATATATAGATCTAATTCTAAATTCATTTAGATAACGTATAAATAAATAAATACTTGTAAATTTCTAACATTAGTTTTTGTTGTAAGAAGATATCTTTTGATAATAGTATTCAAACCACAAGCATTCTGGAAAATCCAACTGAGTTACGCAGTATCAGCCGGTCAAGAAGTGAACACCGGTCAAGGAGCAGCCAATTGTTTTTTTGATGGAAAAGAAAACATTTGCTTGGCCGTAAACATTCCCAAATGTAAAAATAATCAAACTTTCACTTTATTTTATTCTTTTGTATTAAATATCAACTAAATTCTTTTTAAACAAAAAAAACTAAATCCCATTAATAACGGTCAAAATGCTAGAGATATGCTGTAGGCTGTTAAACATATCGGGTGGTGAAACTATGAGAGTAGTAGAAGAACTCTATTTTCCAGGTTTAATTAGATATCCCAGGATAAGAAATAGCAGGCAGGAGTCGAGCGTATATGTGTACATAAGAAAAGAGAAAATGTAGTTTTTTTCAGATATAAATAAATAAAAATAGAATTTTTTACATTCTTGACGAAGACTTGATGTTGTTGATTATATATCACTCTAGGAAGAAGTCTCTGTCTCTTATGTTCTTATTTGTGTTTGTGTTTTTGGTCTCCAAATTAATATATAAACAATATAATTATAGAATCACTTCTAAAAAAGAACTTGTTTATCAACCTTCTCTTTTTTGAGACAGGTTGTGACCATAAAGGGAAAGTAATTGAAATTAAAATTGCTGAGGCGTGGCATTCTATCAAGCCAAACTCACTTTTATGGAGAGTTTGGTTTTCCTCAATGTTGCTACAATAAATCCATTATATCATTCAAAGCAGGATTTACGTTTATTATAAAAGTGTGTACTTTTCAGGATAAAATCATCACGATGCGAAAAATCAAAATGATTAGATATTTGGAGTTTTCAAATATATTTATAGAATGACCAATCTGAATAAGTAAAAGCACATGTCAATTAGTAGCTAGTATCTTACCCTAGAACAGTAGTGTTAAAGAATTTAAAAATAGTAGATCTACCAAAATAAATTGAAGGGTTTAATTGATATTGAGTATAATTTATCACAAAGCTTCCAGTGTGTATGTGTTGGTGTAAATGTGAGTGAATGATGTGATTTAAAAACCAAAGCACAAACGATATATTATTTAAACACCTGTTGATGCACCAGCTCAGACTGTAGTAGTACATTATTTTCACCATACACTCAATGAAAGTACAAAAATGGAACGAATAATTTTTAAATTTGAGAATATATACTTCATTATCCATCATCCATGTACATTGAAGTTCAAAAACAATTCATTTGAAATCTCAGACTGGAAATTATATTGTATAATAGATAGAGTGCAAAATAGAAGAGAGATTGTTGTCATAAATGTAACTTGAAAGAGCAGATAGTAAAAAATAAATAAAGAGCGTCGTTATGTTTATGGTCAACGTCATGCAATAAACAAGAAGATATGATCACATCAAATTGTTATTTTTATCAATGGCTCAACTTCGGTCACAGGACTACTATCGTTATTTTGTCTCGGATCATTTATTAATGCTTTGACGTAGAATTTACTTCTTGTATTACATTAGAGGTTTCCGACATCGCTTTTTTTTCCACGCTTGTTTATGGTAGTGATGTTTTATTAGAATTATTTGTAAACAAATAATATATTTAGTTCAAGCTTGAAATTATTGAATGAATTAAACTTTTTATTTCTCTCGGCTTCGATACTCTACTTTAACGTTCCATATCGCTACATATAATCATTTCTAATTATTTTTGATTGAGATCAATATTTAGTAGAAGAACACAAGTCATACATCTTTTCTTAAAAAAAAAAAGAACACTGCAGGAACCTTATCGCCATTACAAATATTCAATCAGATTTTTGGAAGAAATGAATAGAAACTCCAAGATTTCTAATACGAGTAGATTTTTATAAAATCAACTTATTAATCACTGCTAATCTTTATCTATAATAAAGAAAGAACAGATAAAAGGGCGTGGAAAACAAAAACTTGCAAAATTACTCAAGCGTCACGTTATGAAGAAAAAAAACTTCAACAAAATGTTGATCGTTGCGCATAAATAAAATGCGTCTCACAAGGACTGGCACTGGTCATGTGATTGTGGTAATTTTGTAAAATATTGCTACTGTCCCCTTCCTTTTTTTTTTAACAATAAAAAGAAAAAAATAAAACTTGATCTACTTCTTTTTTATTTCTTCATTTTGTTTTTTATCTTGTTCATTGATTAATAAACATGCAACACTCTAACCCAGTTGAAACCCAAGAATCTAAACTTTTCAAGACTACCCTTTGTTTCTCTATCAAGGATAAAGTTGGTGCTCTTGAAGATTGCTTGAATGCAATCAAAGCTGCCCAAGTATCTCTCACCCGTATTGAATCGTAAGTTTTTTATTATTATTGTTTATTTATCACTAAATGGCTTATGCAATCTAACTGTTCCGGTCACTAGTCGTCCAAGCCGTACCAACGACTGGGACTACGATTTCTTTGTTGATTTCAATGCTGAAAATACTGAAAAGGTATCTGACGTTGTTGAGAGTCTTCGTTCTCACACCAAGAATGTAACAATATTTGGATCCGATGCTTCCACTGATAGTAAGTTGTCTAAAAAAAATTGGGATATTTTTGTTTTGTGCAATGATAAAAAAAAATCTGATAATCGTGGGAAAAATTGATAGATAGTGTACCATGGTTCCCACGCAAGTTGACGGATTTGGATAGTTTTGCAGACAAAGTATTGGAAATGGGAGAAGAACTCAGTAAGTTGATTTTTACTTATTTGTTGTAATACTCTATAAATCATACTAATGTTGCAATAAATAAAGGTTCTGACCACCCTGGCGCTCATGACCCTGTTTATCGAAGCCGTCGTGCTGAAATCACTCGTATTGCAAAAACCTATCGTACCGGACAATCTATTCCTGAAATCGATTACACCAAGGAAGAGAATGAAACCTGGGGTAAAGTATTCCGAAAGTTGACCTCCATGTATCCTACTCATGCATGTCGAGAACACCAATATGTTTTCCCTCTATTGGTGCAGAATTGTGGCTATAACGATGAAGGCATTCCTCAGTTGGAAAGTATCTCACGCTTTTTAAAGGATTGCACTGGCTTTACTTTACGTCCAGTAATGGGCTTATTATCTAGTCGTGACTTTTTAAATGCTTTTGCTTTCAGAGTCTTTTATTCGACTCAATACATTCGTCATAGTTCAAAACCATACTATACTCCTGAACCAGATTGCTGTCATGAGTTATTGGGACATGTTCCTTTGGTAAAGTTTTTTTTTTCTTAAAAAAAAAAGTTCAAATTTAAATTTTACTTACCCATGTTATCAGTTTGCAGACCCTGACTTTGCAGACTTTTCGCAAGAAATTGGACTTGCGTCTCTTGGTGCTTCAGATGAAGATATTTCAAAATTAGCCACTATTTTCTGGTTCACAGTTGAGTTCGGTTTGTGTCGTCAAGATGGTGAAATTCGTGCTTTCGGTGCCGGTTTACTTAGTTCATTTGGTGAACTTGAATATTCTCTTTCTGATAAACCAGAATTAAAGCCTTTTGATCCTGCAAAGACTGCCATACAAAAATATCCAATTACTGAATTCCAACCTGTAAGTAATTATTTATATATATATAGTGAGAGATTGAAAGGTACTTTTTTTTATATTGAATTATGGTATTTTGTTATTGTATATATAGGTTTATTTCGTAGCTGAATCATTTAAAGATGCGCAAGAAAAAGTTAGAGACTTTGCGGCTTCTATGAATCGACCTTTCTCAGTGCGGTATAATGCATTGACACAATCCATTGAGTTGTTGGATAGCAAGGTACGAGACATAATTATAAATCCACGTTTTTTTCTTTCTTTATATAAGCTAAGCTCTATTATACATCTTTTAAAACAAAATAGGAGAAAGTTGTGCGTTTTGCAAAATCTATCAGAGATGATATGAAGACTCTTACAACTGTACTAGAAAGTTTGTCTTAAACTATAATAAAAAATCATTTCACACAACGTATTATACGCATGGTGTGTATAACTATATACAGTTCTTGCAAATTTTTTATCGTTTATTCTATGTTATTCTATTATATTTAATGATCACATGTATTCGTTTTGAAACCAAAGCTATCATTATAATCTTGTGTTGATAGCGTTGGTATCATCCGAAGAATAAGTTACCGTTTTTAGAAATATGCATGCTAACAGTATGGTGAATTTGTGTATGTACATATTTTAGTTGAAATAAAATATTTTTTTTTATATTTATAGAAATTTTCTCTAAACAGATCATATAAAAAGCTTCCTATTAATAATGTATTTTTGTGGGGGAAAAGGTCCCAGATTAGCATTTCCAAAGAGAGAGAAACGGCTTGTAACATGTTTTTTTTGTGTAAACAAGCAATTGCTCCTCAGGAGAAAAGAAAGAAAAGAAAATAAAGTTCAAGGTACAAAAAAAAAAGGAATATATAAATAATATGCGACATTTAACTCTTTTTAAGAATATCAAAAAAATACATGATAAATGATTTCCCAGTCTCAGTAGACTTGCATGAAGCGTTTCAAATGTTAAAATTCCTGTACTTTTTTTATTTTAAAAAAGAAAAAAGAAAATCCCCTTTAAATCTGCCAAGAGGTTTGTTCAAAGCACTTTTTTAACAATTATACGTTGGTCTTTACTATTAAAGCTCCTCTAAAAAGACTTTTAATTTAAATGAGACAACAAAAAACGACCAATTGATTTACAAATTCATTACGTGCTTTATGTAAAACCTATACTTGTTCATAGAAAATCCAGAACATAAAACATTGTGATAATTTAAGTATATTAAAAGGAAGAAAGGAGGAGAAAATGCTTTATGCCTTCCAAGTATTAGAACACATTAAAGTAATATATTTTCTATTCTATTTCAGGATTAAGTACGTCTTATCTTTTTATATGATCAATCATAGGCTGTTCACTGATAGTAAAAAATATATAAAATCAATATAGAAGGCATGTTTTTATTGTTACTGATAAAGATTTATTTACAGAAAAAAACAAAGAAAGTAGGATATTCGAGACACTTTAATCAGCTATTACTAAGATATTTTCCCCTTTACTTATCATCTAATTTTGGGGTATCACACCTTAACTTTTTATCCACGACAGTCGCATGTGAAGATATGGAATCCACACCTAAAGTTGAATTAGAAGCACCAGAGTAATTCAAGTTCCATGGATCTCGTTTAGAATGTAGAGGTACATATAGTAAATCATGGCTTGAGTCCAAAGTAGAAGTAACAATATTATCATCATTTTCGTTTGTACCTGCAAGATTGTCTGTACTTTTGGGTAATTTGTCTGGCGAAGTAATTTTTTCGTTAAAGGTACCATCATCTTGCTTCTTACTTGGTTTTATACATGCACAGCAGCACCAACCATATCGATAAGAGCAATAACCAATGGCACAAATAATAAAAAAGATGACAATACCGATGGGGATAGCAATGTCCTTATGTTGACCCAAAAATATACGACTTGCATCAAGTGCAGTACCATCCTTGCAATTTCCTTGCTCGCAATGACCACGAAAACCACAGGGCGTTCCATCAATAAAGTAACCGGTGACATAAACACACTTCGTGTTGTCTCCAGGACCGTCACAAAGCATCATACAGTCTTGGTTGTTGGATTGGCAAGATCTTGTGATATTGATAGAGCTACCCTTTGCATGACATTGATCATCTCGCGATGTACACTGTCCGGAAGCACATTTACCACCATTGGAACTACAGCTTGTTCTATCCTTTACAAATAAATCCAGAGGGCAATCTGCTGAGGTTCCCGTACAATATTCGGCGAGATCACAGTTGGTTTCAGCTGGGCGACATACTACACCTTTAGACTTGAGTTTACAATCGTGACAGCATTCACTATTGGAATCTCTGTAAATATAGAGATAAAACAAAACATGAGTAGTATAAGTTTGTGTTAAGATTAATTATCTATTTTCAATATTGATAGCGAATAAAGAACGTACTCGCATACTGCGTTATTTTTAAATTTGCAAGTTTTGGGATCACAACAGGCAGTTACTTTTCCTCCTGTATCACACTCTTCATCATCTTCGACTATACCGTTTCCACATGTGTTGAGTTGATAAAGGCGATGACCACTCACATCTAGCATAATTTTTTTTTTAATAAATACTGTATATATCTCGGAAGAAAGAGAAAAAAGGGAGGGAATAAGTACCTGTTAGACATTTTCCAGAAGTTGGAAAGTTGCTACATATTGTATGAATGGAGCAAGGGCTAAAACTTTCAACAGATGAATCACTGGATGCACTCATGATATAACCATATCCAGAGTCACAATATTCTGAGCTGAGTTGACAGCAATTACAGTCATCACCTATACATGGGCAATTGCTGCCGCAATCATGAATGGCACCTAAGTTTTATTTTAATGCTTAGATTTAGATCCCCGCTTTGAATTGATCTGTAAGGTTTTTTTTTTGTCTTACCAAATCCATGACCAATCTCGTGAGCAACAACTTTCCATTCTTCGGCAGCTATGTTGAAATTAAAAAGAAAAGAAAAAAAGAAAAAAAAAGAAAAAAAAGAAAAAAAAAATGGAAGGAAAAGAAATCTATGTAAATGTTTTGATTACTCCTATAATTCAAGTAAATAAATAAACAACTTACTTATGGATGATATGCCTGCGCCAGTTACATATTGTGTTTTACCACCAATTCCTTCTTGTGGTTGTGACTTATGATTACAAAGTTTATTTAACCAAGCCAAACCAACTTCAACTCCAGAACTAGATTTCATTGTAAATTTTCTCTCCTTTTTTTAAAAAAAATCAATTCAAGTTACTTAAGATCTATAGACACTTACGAGCAATCTGTCATAAGATGCCATAAACCTGCACCGTCATTTCCCAGATTTCCTCTCCAGAGACTAAAATCGCTCAATCGATCTTCCATTGCATAATCTGGTCTGCACGGACGATTCCAAGGATAGACAGGACTAGTTTCTATAGGACAATTTGGGTCCATCACAGTAATATTAATTAACCCAAGACTAATATTGAAAGTCTCTTCGTATAACGCTGAAGCCATATTGAAATTGTTAATGATCTGGTTACGTGCATTTCCAACAGTTCCGTAGTGTCTCACATAAGTACAGTCAGCGGCTTAATCATAAAATAAGTTTTTTTCATTATCCAAGAAAAGAGGAAGTTTTTTTTTTTTTACCTGCTCCCATATAGTTGACTATTAGAAAAAAAAAGTTGAATTTGCCTTATTAATCTAAGTTTTGGTTTAGCCAAGAAAAATAGTTAACTTACTCTTCCTAGTCATTGGGCAACCTCGAGTCAGGCTAGAACGCTTTAAAACACTATTTGGTTTTACAGGTTTCATGAAAGTATTTTCACGGCGTTGTTCTAGGCTATCAAATCCACAAATTTTGGCTTCACTGGATCTTTTTAATAGTGCAGTATCTGATTCTCTATAAATTACCATACCATTTTCATCCTCAATCGATGCATCTCCATCTCGTTTTACTAAATTATAATTGAATGCAGACTTTATATTGTAGTGCTCTCCATGTACTTCAAAAGCACCTTCTATCAAAGGTCCAGATTCACTGGATCTAAAAGAAATTTTTTTAAAAAAAAAAGTGAATCAGCCCTATGTTTTTTTATTATTATTCCATAGCTATCTACCTTGAATTTTCAATAATTGATATTCTTGCCCAACCTAGAATATCACTATCTGGTAAGTACTGTTGTGGATTACTAGATAACCCCTTGAACCATCTTTTTCTAGATTTTACTGGATCTACAACATGTCCACGATATACTTTAAACATTTTCGGATCCAAAGGTAAACTTTCTCCACCTGCTTCATGAATGACGGCGCTAGGATGAAATATATCAAAATTGGGTGAAAGATGAAGATTGAATGTTTGGTTATACGCTATAAAAGAAATTCTCAGGCTATCGTCGTACTCGATTAAGTAGCGTGGTTGGATATGGGTGTTTGGTGATTGCGATCTTTTTTCAAAAAAGAATGGTGAACGTGGAGCAATCTTGAGCTCTAAATTGGATAACTTTTCCACTCGAGTAAGTTGACCAATATCCACGCTATGGGCTGTTTTTGTCACATTGTAAAACTTTAGTCATGATTTTCTTATATATGGTAAAAAGATTAATTTACCCAATATAGGTGACACAAACAGTAAAAAACATATTAGCCAGTGCAGTATTAGCATAACATGCATATAAAATTAGAAACTCGAAAAACAAACAAAAGCAAGAAGTATTTTTTGTCTGAGAGAGAAAATCTAATTGAATTTATTGTATTTTTTTTATACCTGCCATTGTATCTTAACTGATAGGTCCGTAAGATAAAAAAAAAAAGTAGAATATAGATATATTTAAACCGGAGAGTGGAAGGTACACTTTTACAGGAGCAAACTTCAGTTTCAGATATTCTATATCTGAACCCACGGTTTAACTCACATAATTCAATCATATTCCAGAAGATAGTTTCAGATAATAACAAGCTAAAAGTTCAGAATAACATATTAAAAAAAAACAAAAGGGGGAAAAAATGATCGAAGTGATGGACCCGATACACTATGTATTCTAACGT
>VCJD01005138.1:0-16785 GCA_024140245.1 Backusella tuberculispora | reverse complement strand
AAAAAAAAAAAAAAAAAGATTACTGCTTCTATCAACAAGCGTAGACAATAACAACGACAACAATGTATATTTGAAACTGATTTGGAAGAAATTTTTGAGAATGAAAAATACAGTCCAGAAGAAGAAATTGGAGAGGAAGAAAAAGGAAGAAGAAAAACCGAAAAGTGTTTCTGAAACACTCATGTCTACTATAAAGCGAAAAAGCTACTTTTTTTTTTGAAGACAAGCAATTATGTATACCTTGGGATACTATTTTGATGGATATAGAAATTAGTTCTGATCATAAACTCAAGCACCGCTAAAAAATTATCCATATTCATTATATTGAGAATTTGAAGAAGGATTTACCTTTTAATAATCACTTGCCCCTCAATGTGGTAATGCTTAGTGGTTTTAATTTTTCTTTTAGGTATTTTCATTTCTATTTTTTCTCCTTGATATCGTGATAATATTAGGGGGTTTCACAAATATTTACGGATTTTTATATCCATCTTTAAAAGCTCATAACTACTTGAAAAATCAACTTTATTATTCAAAATAATCACCATTCGAATTTACAACTTCTTCCCAATAAAATAGTAGCTTTTTTATGCCTCTCTTAAAAAATATCTCTGCTTCTAAAGTCAATAAAAGTTAAAAATGTATTTTCGACCTCTTCTCTTGTTTTGTATATCTTTCCATGTAGACAATCGCTCAAGTGTTTAAAGAGATAAAAATCTGATGGTGAGAGATCAGGTAAATAGGCTGGATGGTGAATAGGTTTTATACTCAATTCCTTTAAGAGATCTCTAGTTTGACTTGCAACGTGAGGTCTTGCATTGTCATGAAGAAGTAGTACGCCTTTTCTGTTTACCGATGCTGGCCATTTTCCCTTCAACTTTCCATGTATATAACGTATTTCTTCACAATAGATTGGCGTTTATCATTTCACCTTGATCTAAGATGTTGTAATGGATTACTCCAATAGTAGACCACCAAACTGTCAATTGGACCTTAGCTGGATAAAGATCTGATTTTGGATGAGTTCCAGGCTTTTTGTCAAAACCTACCCATTCACATGAGCGTTTTAAATTATCTTAAAGAAGTCATTTTTCATCGCAAGTTATGATACGGTGCAGAAATGGCTCTTTTTCGTGCTCATTCAGCAGTTCTTTTGCAATTTTCAAACGCTGGTGTTTATGAGCGGAGTCCAAATTATGAGGAACTCACGATTCCAACTTCTTGCCTATCTTATGCAAGTGCCTGCTTATAGTCACAATGCCAACTCCCAAAGTTGCTGCCATCCCACGTCTACTTTTGCGTGGATCATCCTCCACAAGGTCTCTTAATGCTTGATTATCAAATTCAGATGATCCCCTACGACCCTCCTTATCCTCAAGCGAAGTATCTCCAGAACGAAACTTTGCAAACCATTTGTTGCATGAACTTTCAGAGACTGTGCCCTCTCCCCATGTTTGTATTATTTTTCTGAAGACTTCGGCAGAGTTGCCGTGAAATTGATATTCATATAATAAGATATAGTGGAGTGCTAATTTGTTATCCTTAATATGATCAGTCATTATACAATACAAAATAATAATAAAGTAAAAAAAGAACAAAATATAAATAGAGCAGAACCCAAGCTTTAAAGTGGTATATTATACGTCATTATTAGATAGATATTTATTTTACAGTAAATGATTGAAAAAGAGGCATAAAAATCCGTAAATATTCGTGAAACCCCCTAATATAATGCTCTTCATTTTTACGTTTGATATGTTTTTTCATCTTTTTATGAGCTTGGAAGTGCTTCATGCTAATAAAACGGGGTTTTTTCATTAAAAACTCTGTTAGGGATGCTCGTAGTATTTATTTATTACATATATTTTTTAATTCTGTGTTTAATGTAGAAATTTTTAAGAGATTCGGCGGAGAATACTATTAATATCCATGTTGGTTTACACGTAGACATACTTTACACACATAAAGGCAAAATTTGGGTGTGCTAAGGGTAGACATTGTCTACTTTTAATATATCTTAGTACTATCTTTACGTGATTGCATTATTTTCAGTGAAAGCTATTCCGTTTCAATTTACCAATTTCCAAAAAAAAAAAAAATGACATAAGTCTTGAAAATAAATTGGCACACTTGATCATTTCTCAAATTCAAAAGAGTCTGTAATAAATATCGTATTAAGCATCTTCGTGATAATGTTCAATATTTTAAGAAAAAATTCGATAATTCCTTAAATAACGTTTCTATTTAAGAATAGCTTGACGTTAAATACATTGCGAATTCAATTTTAAGAAATAACCAAATCAACTTCAAATGTGCCAATTTATTTTCGGGAAATGCGTAAATCGAAACAGAAAAGTTGTAGTTTGTTTATATATACTTATATCAGATGAGCCTAATGACATTTGTAATATCGATACTCAGTACAGTGTATTCCTTGCTCTAACTTTACAGATCTCAATTTATGACTGAGGCGATGCTCCACTCTTACAAGGTGATATCTCATGTCTGATCTATATAAGGAAGAATTGCTGATCAGTCCCACAAACTAAATTTGGGTAACAGAATAACAAAGAATTAAAGTAAAAGTACTATTTCTAATCGAGACCTCAATGATAAAAGAGAACTTTACATTTCATCTTTAGTTAAAGTTGGTGTCATTATCTTCATTGATTTAATGGAAATAGTATTTTTATGTTAACGCTTTGTTTTTCTGTTACCCAAATCGAGTTTGTGCGGCTGAATGTAAGAGCCGGTTTTCACAAAGACTTAAAGTCCAATCATTCCTAACCTATCTTGAAATATCTAGACTACTGCACACATTGATATTTATACTATAGGTTATATTGGAACTGGCATGAGTTTTTTGAAAGAATATGTATGAACATAATCAGCTAATCTTTATGAATGGCTCTATATCTCAATTTTATAATTTAACATAAAATATCAGTATTTTTTAAGGTATGCGTCTATAAAACATTATCTCCTCCACATGATTCAAAACATTATATTTCTATATATAAAATATAGAATGTTGGACAATGGTCAAGAGAATGACTATTAGTCTTTTTTTTCCGTTTATCTTTCATATTACATTGAATCACATCATTGTAACTGACTGTCGGACAAAAACCATATAGTGAAAATATCCCCGGAATATGTTATCCAAAAATGGCTTGACCTTGAGTAGTTTAATGAACTAGCATTTAAATCGGTCCGGCACCGTCCTGCTATAGATAACAAAAAAGTAGGATGTGTTTGTGTATACTATGTAATAAAATAAAATAAAAAAGTAAAAACCAAACGATCGTTCAAATTTCAAACAAAACACGGTATTACAAACATCTGTCTGTTTCATACTCAAATATACTAGTCTACCCTCATATTGCATTGGTCTTTTACTGTTAAGTTTCGACTTCTTATAATAAATGAGAATACCCATTATGTTATGTATAAGTTAAATTGAGGTTAGTAAAGAATACAAGAACTACAGTGACCAGATATTTACCATTATTCACTGATATACTAATATAGGAGAACCTTGTTTTCACATCACTACTAATAGCCCTGAAAGGAATTATCCAAGCAAGTGATTATCTTGCATTCACAGGTACAATCTTCCTAAAAGTACATATTTGGACATCTGGGATTAAATGATGGGTCTAGAATCCACATAAAGTGACTTTGCCTGAGTCACTATTGCTCTGCAAACGTGACAACCCATTTCCCGAATCCGTAAAAAAAATGAATTTTATAATTTTTGCAACATGTAATTTACTGTATTGTTTTCTTCATCAGTCTTGACCACGCTCGTCTGGCTTTAAATATATTAGTAAAATTTTTCATTTGACAGCTTAAATTTAAGCGCCTCTTTTGGGGCATATTTATTTATCAAGTAACAATGAATTGACTTCAGAACTTCCTTTTCTATTTTCTATTTTCGTATTTCTTATTTCTATTTATTTTTTAAAAAAATTAATCTTCCCATGCCGGTTGTATCCATTTTCTCTGGAGCAAAGCAACTCAACATTGATCTTGAAGAACCTGTTATACTTCTTAGAGGATCACGACGTGATAGAGTCACTCAAACTTTGCGTGGTGAAGTTAATGTAATTTTGACTAGACCGCTGCTGTGCTCAAAAGTTGTGCTCAAATTTATTGGCAAATCACACAGCCTTTGGCCTGAAGGTAACTTTTTTTTTTTAAAAAAAAGAAAAACAAAGCTATCAATTAAATACTAATATTGGTTTATAAAAGGAATTGGCGCTAGAAAGACAAAGTTTTATCATGACAAAATCATTCACGAACAAACAATCGTTTTACAATCATGGCCCAGCAATCCAAAGGAAGAAGGTACTTTATCAGCAGATTTACACCGTTGGCCCTTTCAGTTTCTTTTATCGAATAATCTAATTGAAACAATCGAAGACGATCAAGCAAAAGTCTATTATTATGTAACAGCTACGATTCATAGAGTAGGAATGTCAGTGACTAAACTTCGCTGCCATCGAGATATACTCATTTTACGCACTCCAAGCTGGTCTGACTCATCATTGGTGAATAGCTCGCTACCCACCACCTCCATCTTATCGGAGAGAAAACTCAGTATCTGTGATTCTCTGATCTGTGTAGAAAAATCTGCTGCATCATCTGGCACACATTTTCCCATTGTTATCAACCTTTCAGCAAACGAAAAAAACGTTTTCATTGAATCGATCTCAGTCATTTTAAGCGAAAAACGTGTTTATAGACTTCCAGAGTTCCAGGCCCGCCGTGTTGAACATTATGATTACAAAGTGTCATTAGTTGATTTAGCGAGTCTGGAAGATTTTACGCACCTTGAAACGCAAGGTTTGCTTACTCAACTCTCTCTAAAAGAAATGCGTCGTCTGTTGGGAGTAAGAAATGCTCATATAGCGCTCGACGGAGGACCTTTTCGACATCGACTTATATTTTCTCTTCCAAACTGTGTTAATCTGAACCATTCCACCACTTTTCCAGAGATTGACATTAGTCACGAATTAAGAATACGCATAGATTTATCTTCACATAAAAACAAACTAGAAAAAGACTCTACTCTATCCATTATTCGATTGGAGACACCAATTACTATTCTCGACTGTAGACTCAAAGAAGATTACACAACACTCCCAACATACAAAGAGGCACTATTAGCTAATGATACTGTAAGTGAGCATGACACAGCTTATTCTCCCTCGAATTGTTTTTTTGCTTGCCCTTGCTACTTGGCATTTAAAAAGAAGACCCAATGCAGCAGAAAAGACTGGATGAAGATCAGGGACCAGGAGCGAATCGAAGCACAATCTAATGATATCGAGAATCCATTACCACCTTCATATGATTCGATTGAATCAAATTAAGCAGAAGAAGAAAAAATCAAAATTCACACTTCTCTTTATTATACATTATATTAATTTATTCATACCCTAATTTTTTCGATATATCATTATATAAAAAACCAACAGTATATATATTTTTTCAATTATATTTCATTCTTTTCTTTTTCTTCTGTAATTCAAATTGTATAAATGTTATAGCAAATATGTCGGCGGCTTAAACGTCTCTAATGCTATTAAAGTTTTATTTGAATTCTATCATTAACAGCTTGAAAACATTTAACATGTGGGGCTGTATTTCGCAGAGCTTTAAGTTACTTCTAAGAGAAAAGATTACCTCAAAAAGAAAATTAAATACCGCTGATCTTTAAAAAAGTATAAATTCTTCTGATTCATTTCCTTTAAGAGTGCATGTGTAGCTTTCTTTGAAAATACCAGGTTGAACATTGATTCACATGATAAAATCTATACATAAGAATTAAATACTTAACCTTGTAAAATTCGGGATATATGGCAACAGATCAATTTGTAGCTACTATAGTTATAATAGACAATTAAACTTTTTCTTTTTTTATTTCTTTCATAGTTGGTAACACAATGCATCCTATTGAATGATCAAATCAAATACTTCTATGGTGACATGATACAGAATATTTTTTTTAGCTCTCAGTAGTCTTTCGCTTTTTATTTTTATTTTGGTGCAACATTATCAAACGAAAACCTTTTTCGTCATATGAAACTATTATGGTTTTTGAAATAAATTATATTCGTAATATCATATGGATGTTTTCTGGTCACTTTTAAAGTTACCCAAAGCTATGGCTCTACAGCTCTTATTTCTTTAATAAGCTGCTTTGTAATAGCTGGCTATTTTATTGTAGCCATGAGGTATGTTTGTGATTATTTTGCGCCTGTTTTGTGTTCATCTATAAATAACAAATAGATGTTAACGGTACTTTTAGTTAAAAATTTAGGAGCAATCCAAAAGCGTAAATATTCTTCTATAGTCATCCGTAAATCGCCTTCACATGTAACAATGTTCTGTCATTTTTATCTTCTATTATGAATTACGTTATATAACCGATTGATATTATCAACTCCTGAAAATTGTTTAAAGTAGTTTTGAGTTATTAAAAATAAATTATTAAAATAGAGCAAATCAAGATAAGATAAATATTTGGTCTGCGAAATTACCCAGGTCATGCTAAAATCACTATTGAATCTCCATTGACTAAATGTCCTTCTTCTTTCTTTCTGAAAAATACAAATTTTATAAAATATATACGACAAGTAGACCACATAACTTATGCTCAAATTATAAGATGAGGACAGATAGAAAGTCAAGATAATTCTTTTTCTAAAAAAAGTGCATGCACATATAAATATTCCTATATGTTCTCCACGATATATATATATTATATGATAGTAACTATAATGCTTATTTCTTAAAAATGGTATTTTGTTGAGTAGTGGCACTTTCTTATTAGAAAGAAAATAGTTTTCTCTTATTCTTTTCACATCAGATATGCCGCCATATACTCCGCTGTCATGCAGAATTAAAGACAGCTATAGTTCAAAAGACAAAGAAACTGTATGAACATATAAATCTTCTTTTTTAAAATAAGTGTTATTATCACAAATTTATTGAGTCTAACTTAATAAAAGAATGGATCGATGTTTATCTATTGACTAGTACAGCACTAGAATTAATTGGTTTTTAAAATGAATGTGTATAAATGCTTAGTACATGATATATAAAAGCTGGAAGTACTAGAATTAACTTGGGAAGATTTGAGCTGTGCAAGTGAAAAAAATGAAGAGTTAATTTCTTCGAAATTTATGACTGAAGCCAAATTATAATCTGTCACACAAATAATATATAGGTATATATTTTTCAAGAGAAGGAAGGAACGTGTGCAGAGTGAAGTCATAATATTAAAAAAAAAAATTGTTCTATACTTTATTTACATATGAAAACCTATTTTAGAAGCGATATACTACTTCTGGTTGCTAAGTAATATTCTTCTAAGAATTAAAGGGGAAACACTTTATTTAGATTCAAAACCATATGGGCTGATGCTTTTAATTTCTTTAATAGGAAGTTGGCAAGGATGTTGCTCATGTAAATAGTATACCTTTTATTAATAGGATTTTTTTCTTTTAAGGTATAAACAAAAAGTTGAATGATAAAAGGTGAAAAAGGGGAATGTCGATTTTTTTTCTGTACAAAAAGAATAAAATCTGTTTGGGAATTAATTCTTGACCTAGCGGTTGTCTACGAGGAAGGGGGGGGGGAAGGTTTTTTAAAAAAGAAAAGTAAACAAACAAAAACAAAAAAAATTATTGTGCAAAACGAATCAAATCTTCTCTAGTTTCAATGAGGGCAGGTGTGGTAATGGTCTTTCCTCTGACAATTTCTGATAAGCCTTCACCAGCATATGATACCCATGAAGACAACTCGAATTCGAAGTTTTCAAAGTCACCATACTTGTCACCAACTACTTTGCCACCAGCAGCTTCGATGAAGCGCACGTGTTGATGAACGATATCTCTTCTTGATGTTTCAGGACAATCGTCACCAGCACCAGGTGCATTCTTAAGAGGAGAGAATTCATCTTTACGGTCAACCTGAAGAACAGAGAAGCTCTGAGCAAAAGGGAAGACATCAAAGACAAAGCATTCGAGTTTCATACCACTGTTAGCCTTGGGTGTGATGGTTTCACCGGTTTCAATATCGACATATTTAATCTTCTTCTTAGCAATATGATATTCGAGCTGAGAAGCAAAAGTAGGAACACGTTCCAAGAATGCAGTGGAGAAGAAGTGGTTGACAATGTTGGCAGCAGAGAACTGAAGAGTACCATCTTCGTTTCTCTTTTCAGATAATTCTTGAGAAATTTCAGAGTATTCAACAACACCATACTTTCCATCACGGATACAAACAACACCAACTTTCTCTTCAGGTTCGGTCTTATTTACTACCTTAACACCACAATCAGTATTTTTAGAAACGGAATAACCAATGAAGACGGGATCAGCAACACGAGCAAGACAATTGTCGACACCGTAAACGTGAGAGTAGAGAACGCCACGATCCTTTAAGGATTGAATAACACCTTTGTTTTGAACTGCAGAATAAATACCACCATTACCTTCAGGAGCAACAGCAACCTAAAATAATTGCTTGTAAGCACCTCTTGCTTCTTAAGTAAGTACACATTATATTACCTTATCCTTTGCTTCCAAAATGATCTTTCCGTCCAAAGTTAAACAAGGCAAAGTACCTGTAAAGTTTATAACAAGAATGAGTAAACATAAACAAACAATGAAGTGGGTCAACGTAGGATTATGTGAGTCGGCGTCTTGCCCCTGAGTCCCATAAAACCCCGATCCAAATCAGACTATATCTTACCTTGTTCGAAAAAGATAACGTTCTCTTTCTTAAGACCAAAGAAATTATTCTTATCAAAGAAGTTGTATGTAGGAATATGTGTAGGACCAGAAGTCATGATGTACCAAGGGATGATACACTCGTTTCTATGACTAGGTTTACGGTATTGACGAGCAATATCCTGAAGACGCAAGATGCGTTCAGCTTGAAGCTGGAACAAAGATTTATTAGAGGGGAGACCAATATTGTAGCAACCCTTGGGATCAGAAGAGCCAAGGCGAGTACCTTGACCACCAGCCATGAGGATAACGGCAACGTGGCCTTGAGCAATCTCGTTAAGACCGATAGTTTCCCATTCACGAGTTTGCTCAGGGGCAGTCTTGAAAACAGATTCAAAAATAGTATCAGGCAAAGGCTCGACAACACAATCAGTTGCTGAAGCGGCAGCCTCAGCACCTTCAATAGCCTTATGATAGATTTGATTCAAGCGTTCAACATCGAGTTCGAGAAGCTGAGACACAAAGCTGGCTTGCTGCTCAGGTTCAAGGCCGTCAAAGAACTGGAAGACGTGACCTTGACCGTTGTTTTCAAAACGTTCTTTCAAGGCGTAGAATTCAGATTTGCTAATGGGGAGCAATGAGGAAACGGTCATGATGAAGAGTAATA
This sequence comes from Backusella tuberculispora, assembly GCA_024140245.1. NCBI lineage: Eukaryota > Fungi > Mucoromycota > Mucoromycetes > Mucorales > Backusellaceae > Backusella > Backusella tuberculispora. Next base: position 7,374 of record VCJD01005138.1, on the reverse strand, counting down.
ATAAAGAAAAATAGAAGTTAAATTACCAATTTCCTTTTTATATAGAAGGAATTAAGCGGGAGTTGAAATTGTAACACAATAAGCTTCTCCTCTCCCTTTATTTTTTCCGCGGAACTTGAAAGTCGTACAAAATCTATTTTTGAATTGTGGAGTCTAATTTTATCACTTTCCTCGTTGTTTAAATAAATATGGAATGCTATGTATTACAAAATGCTGATTTAAATATAAAAATTTAAATATATCATTTATTAAGAGACTACATCAGTTTTCATTATTAATCTAGGCGAAGTCCATTCATCCCAGCCATCACCATTATTTCGATCTCCAAATACACGAAGTGCTCTAAGTTTTAGTCTATAAACGCCATCTTCAACATATTTTGGATCTTCATTTCCATTGGAACCTGTTAATGTAACGTCTTTAGAAACATAGTTTCCTGGCCACATCCAAGAGCTATAAGCAGTCGTACTTTCAGTGACGCTAAGCGTGTTACGAACCATCCAAGTTCTAGTAGCATCAATGGGAACATCACCAATAACTTTGTCGCTTTTGTCATCAACGACTTGAATCTGAAGAATAGGTGTACCTGTCAAAAGACGGGCTAGAACATAAGCGCCGCCAGTTGTTGTGTTTGTTTTTTTGTTAAACTTAAGATTAAAGGTTCCTTCTTTATCATCATCGAGTATTTCACCGGTTTCAAAGCCTATTGAAGGGAATGGGTAAGGTGCAGCTTCGCATGGGTTGGTTGAGCGATCTAATATAGGAAGATCTTTCATGTTTCCGATCATGCCAATGTAAGGAATGGAAGCTTCTACACTGTCTGATTTGACAGAAATATAACCACCATAAAGAGCATGTGTGTCCTCAGTAAAAGTATCAGTTGGTGGTTGTACTTGGACACGGACCTCAACAGATTTACCAGCAGGAACCACAACAGTGGATTCTGAAAAGTTCAAAATAGAAACAGAGTTATTTAGTGAGTATAAACCAATAGGTTGCACGGGAGTAAAGGCCTTGAATGGATCTGATTTTAACTCAGTTTTATTAGAAGTAAGTGGCAAACTGTATCCTGTGGCAGTCAGAGAAGGAACGTGGCTCACGTATACTGTCAAATCTTTATCTTCACGGTTCTCAATAGTAATGGTCTGTCCTTCAGAATCGAAGTTGTCTGTATCATTGAAGCTGAGTTTAGCAGGTGATACGCCAAATTGCTCATAACCTAGTACAGATTGTGCTACATCAATTACACCAGCACCTTGCCGAATAGGGGAATCACCATAGTGTATAGCGGAGATGGGAGGTCTCACTAGAAATAATATAACGATTAAACCACCTTTACTTTATTATCTCGTGGTTTTTTCTGAAAGTAATCATGCCTTACCTGGATTTGCAAAATTCATCAAAAGTTCTTTTACCTGCTCTGGTTTAGGCTTTTTGTCTAATTCGCTAAGTACAAGTGCAACCGAACCAGTTATAACAGGTGTAGAAAAGGAAGTACCAGACTCAAAACCATATGATTTGAGATACTTTGGTAAGGTAGAAAATACATTTCCTCCTACAGCCACGAGTTCTGGCTTTAATTGAAGTTCATTGGTTGGACCAAGTGTCGAGAAATCACCAATGGCATCAATATTGGATGCAGGAGCATCCATAGCAACCAACGTGTTTGTAAATTGACCCATGAGTTTTCCGAAGTTCTTTGAGAGATCAAAAATAGTCTTTCCATCATCGTTATTAATAAATGCAACAGGAAGAATGTTATTATTAGCAATTGATACAAAACTAGTAGTGGCGTTGACTGTATTGGTATAAACAAGAGCTGCCTTTGCACCAGCTTCTTTGGCGTTTTTCAGCTTGTCTACTAAACCACAGCCTCCCTGATACATTAGAGCAATGGTTTCATTCAATTTCTTTTTAGATAAAGTACTACAAGCATCAGATTCACTATTGAATTTTTTTCCGACAGCTACAATGGGCAACTCCTCGTCCAATGAAAGTGCTAAATTGACGTCAGTGCGGTAAACTACACAATAAACAAATAAATAAACAATAATGATTTATATATTAATTAACATTAAAAGTGTACTGAATTTACCAATATCAAGATCATCCTTCATTGAACTTATTTTAACTACGTAGCCTGGAACATAAGAATTCATGGTGGAGCCCACAGCAATTACATTTCTGCCAGTTGCAGGTGCAGCAGTTAAAAACATACCGCTTGAACCAACGTTACCACTGGCTACAACAACTGTGTATAGAAAAAAAAAAATAGAATATTAAACGGTGTAATTTTAGAATTTTAATATCATGACGTTACCATTGACACCTTGGGAAACCAAACGATCAGCCATGACTGCTAAGATTTCCTCTTCCCAACCTCCGCCTACACCGAGTGATATGTTAATCACGTCCATTTCGGCCTAAAAATTTAATAAATAGCAAAATCTATTTTTAGAATAAACGTGTGTGATAAGATTGACAACAAGCTTACCTTATAGGCCATCTCCATTGCCTTTAATAGAACGTCGTTTGATGCACCTGAATAATTACAGCCATATACTCTTTATTTTCAAAGGTTAATTTCTTTTTTAGTAGAATTTTTGAAGTAATATTTAATCTTACTTCCACATGCCCAATGTCGCACCTGGAGCCACCCCTGTCCAATCCTAGAAAGCAAAAATTATGAGCAAACACGTCATTTTGTAGAAAATAAACAAAAACATACATAAGTCTTGTCTTCAGCACCGATGATGCCTGATACAAAAGTACCATGACCAGTGGCTGAGGCTAAATAAATGCAAACATATTAATTTTTTTTCACATAAATCTGTAATTCATACAATGGAAGCCTGAGCTTACTTGAATTAGCGGGACAGTTATCTATAGGATCATCGCTTTCATTTATGGAGCTAGGTGAACCGTTATAATCATTTCCGACGAGATCATAACCATATTCTACTTTACAGCCTTCACCAAAACAGCCGCCCAAGGCAGGATGAGTATAATCAACACCTTTTGTGAAATTATAAAATGAGATTGTTTAAGTACATATGTCAGTATTAAAACAGTCGTGTTTATCATTTGTTTATCAATTTATTAAGTAATTTATATTACCTGAATCTATAATACCGATCTTAATACCACTGCCATTGGTTTTTAAGCTTCCGGAGATGTTATAGGCACTGGTCAATAAAGTAACCGTATCCTAAAATTAAAATGTTCGAAATGTTTATTTAAATCTAAATAGAAAAAAAAAAGGAAAAGGAAAAGGAAAAAAAGAAGAAAAATCGAACCTTATTTTGAGGAGTGAATCGAGTTGCTTTCACATCTTCCGTGTCTTCCGTAGAGCTTTTCACTTGGTTGATTACATTACTGATACTGATTGGAGCTTGTTGACGAACATGATGATAAATTGGCCAAGAGTTGATGATATCTGGATTTCTTAATAACTGTTTGGCAACTTTATCAGATTTGAAGTCAACGGCAAGGCCCGTGAGAAGATCCGAATCGAAATTATAGCGCAATCGTACAATATTATCTTGATTTTCATTTAAAAAAAGTGTTCGTTCGTTTTCTGTCGAAAATTCAATGATGTATCCATTTTCATCCGACTGACTGTGACCATTGACATCATTAGCTAAAAAAGAGAATAGTAACACCGCACAAGCACTCAACAAACGAGGTGTGCGACTTTTTTTATTATAAAATAACATATTATAAAAGCTCTTTGTGTTTTGTCTGGTTTACGCTTTTCTGTGTTAAAAAAAAGGGGGTGGAGTCCGAAAGAAAGAGAAATATATAAAAGAAAAGAGAGGAGAAAAAGAGGATGAGAACACAAAAGGAAAGGAAGGGAACGATAAAAAAAAAAAGAAAATAAATAAGAACAAATTTGTAGAGAAATCTCGAATTTATATGTGCAGTGCTTACTTACTGATCTTTAATTTTTTATTTGAATAGTAGTAACTCTAAAAAGTTAATGCAAAACAGAAAAAAAAAACTGTAGTACTAAGAAAGAAAGACAGAAATAAGCAATAAGTGTTAAAGTAGAGCTTTTTGTATTTTGTTTTTCTCATTTGTTCTCATTCTCATTTCGTTTTCTTTTTAATTCATTCGAAAACACAGGGCTAAATATAATAATTTATATAAGAAAAGCGGGATTACACAATAAGGTTAGTAGTTATTATTAGAAGCGAGAAAAAAAATAGACCAGATGCCAAGATGTTTGCAATAAGGAGCATTTTATGGTAATAAAAGACATTACCTCGTCAATAAACCTGAAAATCATGGTCTTATATATCGATAATAATTAATAAACCCAGGTTTGGCCAATCAACTTAGTTCTGTTGCAATTAATTGACTCTACTTTGACGGGAGGAAATACAGGATAAATATAATGATTGAATTTGAGCTTGTACTACATTCCATAAAGAGCTTTTCGGAACAACTCTTTGAAAGCTGTGTTTCGTACCCATTTTGAAGATAAAACTATAAAAGGATAATTTCTTGAAAATAGAATCAGAGTGAAAAAAATCATATCATCTTCTATAGAGCAACGCCATTTTTGTATGTTTTGATAGGTACAGTCGGTTAAATTACAGGATGAATGGCTAGTTTTTAAAATACAAGAAATAATTTTTCAAAAGCCAAACCACCTTCAAATGTATAACCATGTATTAATGCGAATGCTTAAAGAGAGATGCAATAAAGTGGTCATTTGTTATTATTTTCTGTTTATATAGGGTTGCAAATGATCATTGTAATACGAGGTTAAAGCTGTAAGATCAGCCATCGCATTTCAAACGAGTCGTTTCACCATCAACAGTAGAGTTTTATATAGCTAATTTGGATCATTTCTTTTTAATTTTCTCTTAAGACTAAATCACAATTTCATTAAATTTTCTTGAAATGGATCACTTTGGCATACATGCCAATGGTTAGTGAGAGAAGATAGATGAGCATAATTGTATGTTTTTTTTAAAAAAATCAATAGCCCATCTTATTTGTTCTGAAATTGAAGGCAGTTGTTGGTTCATGTTCTTAAATTGATAAAAAAAAATCCTAAACAATTACATCAAAGGTATCAATTTTATTATGTATTTATTTTACTAAATCTAAAAGTAGGATGATAAAAATATGTTTACATCAATTTTAAATAGATAAATCATTGTAGCTAATAAGGGAAAAAGTTACACATCCAGAAGATTGATGAGATCATTATTTATTTAATGATCGCAAGTCTATTTAAAAACAGTATACTTAAGGCAGTAAGTCTATAACTGATAGCTTTTGTATGTTTTTGTAGAATATATCATTTTATATAGTCAGTTTGCAAAATGATAAATCCAACAGCCTTTCAATAGTAAGTATAGACTTTACATGCTTCCAAATAAGAGTCACTTGAATATCTGGAAAGAGAATATATAAAAAAAAAACTGATGAACTTTATAGACAAGAACATATTATCTTCACTATATAGAAAAAAAAAGAATAGTAAATATAACTACTGGATGATCTTCTTCGGTTTAATTTATCATTACACTCTTTATTTTATACATTACAACTTAATAGAATAATGTAGCCGATTGTATCTTTAGAACACGTCATAACATCATAAATAGACACTTTAAGCTATTATATGCTTTTGAAAAGTATGGTTCCAAATGAGATTGACGATTTGATCGTCACCGATATCAAGATGAATAACATGCTCAGCAGAGAAATATTAAAAAAGGCAGATTATTAAATTTTTGAAGCGAAAACCAGTACGAAAAATATCCTATATTCCACACATTAATGAAAAGATTGATGTAGACGAGTTTAACAGCCATTTAGAATCCAAAAGAAAAGAGGACAAGTAAGATGAAATACAACTTTATCTATATACTTACCTACTTGAGTTAACTCATAATTATACTCCAACTATAGATTTGAGATGATTATTACAGTGCTTGAAAACAACATCCTATTGTTATTGTGTAAAATACGGAGATTTCTTTAAAAAGTAATAAAATTGCATCATAGTAAGCCAACTTTATGTATGACAATCAGCTTATAATGCCTTTTTGTAATCGTAAGCGAAAAAATACAGGGCTGATGCGACTACAGAATACACTTGGTAGTTGACATAATTCATAAATATTATTCTAAAGTCCTATTCTTTTTATATATACATAAAATAGTTTGATATGAGACCGCCCTGAATATAAAGTTAAGTTAGTAAATCAAAAATGGATAACTCGTGGCTCATATGTTTTTGAATCTCTTTCCTATTGTTTATTAGTGTGGAGAAGAAACTTAGAAACATGTTTTTTAATAAATAAAACATGATATTGTGGTACAAACTTAAAAATAAGACTTAAAAAAAAAGCCATCGTCGTAATTACATTTATGGAATTTAGTTATTTCATTCCTCATGGTACTTGTATAAATATATTGATAAATATAGCACAGATATTTTCTATTTTATTCTGATAGAGTATATTAACTGCATAAAATTATAATCTTCTAACTTTTCCAAGTGAAGAGCAAATTTATTTCTCGTTTTCACTTCTTTTCTTTTGTCTCCTTGGCTTATCCTCTTCTTTCTATTATCCTTTTTCGGTGTTTATTAATTCTCTTGGCAAAATAAAAATAAAATAAATCAGTCGTAGATTTAAAAACAATACTTTTATAACAACAACAACAACAACAGGCTTTAACCTTATTTTGTAAATGCTTTTTATAGTAGAATAAATTTCAATGACTTTACAATATTTCCGTATCAAACTGTCGCAAACCTTAATTAGCTTGTCGCGATTCTAAATTTAACTTGTCGTAATTCAGGTTTTCACTTGTCCCATTTGGAGATTTGGATTGTCGTGATTGGGAAATTCACGATTTGCTTATATCTCCACTAGATAAAGAGGACAAGCAGCCACTTTTTTTTTAGGAAAAAAAAAGTTTTAAAAAAATATGGGAATTAAAGAAGTAATAAAGTTTTTTCTTGTTAATCAACTTTTTTTTTAATATGACTGAATATCGCCTTTGTACCTACACTCCCATTGAAGACAGCGAAATCACGCTACAAGCTAATAATTATAAAGAATACATTTCCCGTGAACCAGATGTTCATGGTGTAAAATGGGTATACCGTAGCATCAACAAGCGTAAGGGAACTGAGACTGGTCAAAAAAGAATGAAAACCGAAAATATTTGGGTAGCTTACTACGAATGTTACCGCGCTGGTGGTCCAAGAGCTCGCAAAGACCAGCCTGTAGGTGGAAAAACTCAAAGAACTAGGCCGGTCCAGAAAATATCCAAGAAAAATGGTTGCCCTGCTACGCTGGTTGTTAGTTGCCCTGAAAATGATCAAGATACAGTCATTTTGAGATA
>VCJD01005132.1:3899-16673 GCA_024140245.1 Backusella tuberculispora | reverse complement strand
ACAAGATGTGAAAGATGAAGTTTCAGATGTAACTCGTGAAGAGATTTCTGTTTGTCTGCTGATAGCAAACGTTGTGAAGAACTTCTTGCCTGTCAAAGAAAAATATCATATCCTCGCTTACCAATTGTATTTCTGTATCTTTGCCAATGATGTTCTGCAATACGCTACCTACACTAAATTTACTCGTAAACTGTGTCCATCAACATCCATTTCCAACATCAATGCTCTACATATAGATGCTTCTTCATTATACCAAATATTGAGCCAAAGATTGATTGCCCAGCATAATCAAGCTGACAAAAATGCATCAGGAGAAGTTACTATCTTTGGTTACAACAAGAGACCCATAAACTCTGTTGAATTAGCTCGTCGGAATAAGGATGCTGTCTTCAATTCTGTACTTGATATGGCTATACTTCACAAAACCTGCAATTCCTATGGGTTGGAATTCGCACACAGGTTTTTATTCTTACCAGGTTTCAAGTCTGTTCGAATCTTAGGTGTAAAAAGCACTGGTGAACCTTCTCCTAAACCTCAGAAGACACCTTATATACTAAGGGTTTTGGGAGATTCAAACATTGTACGCGAAGGCCAGAAGCAGGTAAAAGTCTTGGAATCTGAAGCTCACAAGTTGAAAGAAGAAATCGATATCCTTGAAGTTGAATTGAAAAAATCATTACAATCCCAAAAGGAGCAAGACTCCGTCAAGAAGCTCAAGTTATTGCGAAAAGCTTGGTGCGAAACAATGGATAAGAAGGCTTTGTATCAGAAGATCGAAAAAGAAAAGCGTTTGAGAGATGATAGTTATCTCAAAGTTAACGATATCAAAGATCAGCTGAAACAAAAGAATCAAGTGTTATAGCATAAACGAATGGCCATCCGGCACAAGTCAAAAATTTCCATTGGTAATACATCAACTTCAGCACCAATTCAACGACAAAAGAAAGAGTTGAAGAGAGATAGTCGAGGATTGGAGAAAAGTGAAACGTGCTTGCTTCGTGATCCTAACCAATTTAAATTCTGCGGAACTGACAATGGATTGGTGAACATGACTAATGCCGTTCCTTTCTCGATTGAAAGATTTGCTTTTCATCTCAAGTTGCACAGTTATTACTCTGTTTTACAAGAGAACGGCGAGGCTGTCACCATCATTACATATGAAGAAGAGAAGTTTTTGAACTTACCTCAATCTACGAAATTGACATCAAGCGAGATTGATTTTAGTACTGGCTCATTTAAAAATAGACGCAAACTTGAAAAAAAGAAAAGGAATAGTGGGCAATGTATTCTATCAAATGAAGCTGCTCTTTCAAAATCAACCTTGACAACGACAGCCGAGTCCGTAGCCAAGTTTCGGGCTAACTTCAATCTTCAAGTCTCCAATCGTAGCAAACTCCGTAGCTTCTATTACTCAGCCGAACAAGTGAACTCCAGCAGGCAAAAGGAAATTCAAAATTTCAGATTTACCCATAAAATTTGCACAAGAGAAAGAAGAAAACTGGTTGGTCGAGGTATTAACAACTTTTGAAATAATAGAATGTAAAATGTATTTGTAACAATACTTTCTTAGACAATGTCTCCAAAAAGAAACTGTTGATGCTCATTGTTGATAGAGGCACTGGAGTTGGTTCGCGGATCAAAGGTTTCTGAAGGCATGGGGGAAAATGGAAAGAAGCCATTCACTCAGAAGCTGTCAATGTCTTTATCACTGATGAAAATTTGACCTCAAAGACCTGTATTTACTGCTTTCGACGATTATGTCACCCGCGCAAAGAATATACAAAAAATGGTAAAGGTTTTATCAAGAAAAATGCAGGCGCACTTTATTGTACAAATCCGTCGTGTGTTTCTGTGATCTCAAGACGTGATATCAAGTCAAGGGATGCAGTCTCCGCATTAGCAATTGGCATCGTTGGAGTGAGTACTATCTTGTTTGGAGCTCCGTTGCCACCTTTTAAAAATCATAAAATCAGCAAAACTGATGCTGAAGAATACAACAAAATCACTTCTTCCTTCCAATTGCAAGAGAAGACTGGCAACTTCGAAGTACCAAGTACGAGTAGTACCCAGGTACGAGTAGTTATAGAGGTAAGAAAAAGGTGTCAAACGTCACTCAGAAACGGAATTGACATTTCTTTGTTTTATTAGTGACTGCCCATTTTTCGTGTGTATTTAAAGTCGTTCAAGCAAGTCCGTTAAGTCTAGGTACGAAAGAAATGGAGCAAGTCACAAAATATTGCATAGACGTCTGGAATTATTCGATTTGTATTCCCTCTCTCCTTTATTTTTTTTCTTTAAAAACAAGCAGCAGCAGGTAGTAATGGAAGCCATTAATATTAATGCTAATCATACTCACCGTGAAGAAGCCAAATATTCTACTGATGAAATCACAACTACTTTTGCTAATGAAGCTGCGTATAAACTGTATAAAGAAACTGTATTAGATAAACATGCTACCTGGTGCTCACATCAAAAATATGAGAGTAAATCTAAACAACATAATCTTGAAGAGCTTAAAATAAAAAAAAGCCTCTATCTTTTTGAGTTCTGAACTTTTCTGTTGTGACCATGCTGGGTAGAATTTTTTTTTAGTTGATGGTATTTTCTAACTGACTTTTTTTAATGATTTTAGTAAATACAAAAAACGGCAATACTACTACTACTACTGATACTACAAATAATAATAATATGAATAGAATTGTTAAGAAAAGAAAGTCTGCTCCCTCTATTAAGATTGGATGTACTGTTAGTTTTATGAAGAAAGTATTCACTAATGGCTCAATTGAAGTTATTTATAAATGGAAACATAAAAATCATGATCCTCTTGACCCTCAAGCTTTTACCAGTAAATCTCGGTTCTCTCCTCTCATCAAAAATTGGATTAATGATGCTATAGAAAAATACAATGACTGGAAATCTATAAAAGCCTTGCTCCGTTTAACTGAAGATGAATTAGAACAACTTGAAACTAACCTCATTTACAACCGCTTTCCTCCTTCTCTGCTCATCAATTATCATGATGTAGAAAATGCAATCAATAGACGCTTAAACTCTTTATCCCGCAAACATTATCTTGACGAACAAAGCACCGAACTTTGGTTAGAATATTTAACAAAAAAAAAAACCATCAGACTTTATTTAAACAACATTCGAATAGCCCTTTTCTTGTTTCTTGGCTTTCCTCTTGGCAATTTGAATTATTAAAACATGCTAAAAAGAATGGTGTATTGATTTAACTCACAAAACCTACACTTTTTTTAATAATCCCAATAATTATTGTTACCTGTTTACTATAGTTATTAAGAGCCCTGTAACCAACAAAGGTGTTCCTGTTATTTTTTTTATTACTGATGCTGAAAGGCAACCTATTCTTGTTCAATGGATAAAACGGCTTTTAGATTCTGCTGGTGGCTCTCTTCCTGTTAAAAAAATTATGATTGACTGTAGTCCAACTGATATATCAGCTTTATGTGAAGTATTTCAAGATACTGTTAACATATCTCTGTGTCATTGGCACATCAAAAGGGCATGGGAGAAAAAACTCAAAACTGATGTAAAGGTTGTTGGTTCCACCTTGAACAATCAAGCTACTCGTATTACTGTGAGAGTTTTTTTAAATAGCTTAATGTACTGCGATGAAGAAACTGATTATGATAGTTTTTTTGCCGGCTTCAAGAAAGAAATGGAAGACAAGTTTCCCATTTTTTATAAATACTATGAAATCAATTGGCATCGAAAAATAGGTTTATGAGCTCGTCCGTGGAGAAAAAATGGCACATTCAATACAAATAATTTGATTGGAACATATCATAATCAGCTTAAGTCACTGTATTTTGGACGTATGGGGAATACCCGTGTTGATCGTATTGTTTATATGCTTTCTCAAGTTGTTATTAATGATTATAAACAAGATGCTTTACGTGTTCACTTTGGTACCAAGCAATTTTTTTTTATCTCAACAAGAAAAAGAAAGAAAGGAAAGATTTGATGATATTGACATTAATGATGATATTTGTATGAAATTAATGTAACGTATCATAATCATCATAGTCTATCGCACTTCAGTATTATTAATAGCTACTAATTATTTACTTTATATGTATTATAGACTTTTTTTTCAAATTGTTTACTACATCAGACATATTTTATACCGTTCGTGTTGAAAACAACCATCTTACTTCCTACTCCTGTCCTGACCAAATTAGTCTTTGTAAACACATATTTCTTGTATCAAGAATAAAACTGATTGACTTCTCTGCTCGTACTTCTTTTGCCACCAACAATACTAATAACAATCACGATATACTTAATGTCGCTGGTGATGCTACTTCTTCCCTTGAAGATTATGCCAACAATTTTTCTCGCTTACAAGACCAAGCAGCGATATTTCTTGAAAAATTTAAAGATAATTCACAAGCACTTGATGCTATGAATGTTAATATACTTAGGTTAAAGAATGTATATGAAAATGAAATTTGTCCTGACAATCAACAAGATAAACAAAAATAAATATACTATATATTTTTCTGTACATTGTTTTAATAAAAGTAGTCATTTATATTATCTATTATTTTTTAAATGCTTCAAATTTTTTTCAAACAACTTTTTAATCACAATTTCGTTAGTGAAGTAGACTATTTTTTAAATCAGCGTGACTTGCTTCATTTCTTGGGTATCTAAAGTTAAGTCTAAACAAAATTTTGATCAATGTTGTTATTAAATGCTTTATCTACCTATTTTACTCTTATTCAGATATCATCTCAAGTACTTTGACAAGTATGTAAGTGTAATAAAAAAAGATATGGGTTGCAACTAATTTGACTAATGTGATAAAAATAAGTGCAGAGCTAATAGAAAGAATCCGCATAGCCGTTAATTTGATAAAGCTTACTTGCCTTGTTATAAAATAAATATACATAATCCACCTAACTAGTAAGAGTAATCGCATAAATATAGAACTAATAAACATATATACTTACCAGCTTGATAAAGAATTGAATTTGAATGCGTAGAAAACACACTAGTCAAGAAAGCTCATACCAAGACGTGAACACTCCACTGCCACTCTTGCTGAAAAGTAATACAAAACGAATTTTATCTAGCTCTGCGGAAGGAAGCATTCAAAAAAAAGTTCGTATAGAGGAGCCTGAAAAAGACCTCGAAGAATTTTTTATTAATGCAATGGAAGAACGATTGAAAAACCTTATCAAGAAGACTAAATCTGAAGGTGAAAGAGAGAAACTGAAGAATAAGCTGCTGAAGGCAAAACCTCTACTACCAGGTATAGTTACAGAAGCAGCCAAAATGGCAATATGTGATAATAATGTCATACGTCAACATTTGGAGCATCGCCGTGGACTAAAAAATGTTGATGAATGGAAGAAGTGCGTATCTGAAGACTTTGACAAGATAGTTGAGACTATGGAAGAGTCAGTGGTAAAAAATACAGCTGAAAAGTTTCTCTTCTGTCACTATATCAAACAAACAGCCAGATGAAGAAATTAGAACGTGCACGGCCAAAATAAACGGGCTCTTTAGATCGGATTTGCCTCTTGAAGTCAAGACGCTCGTGTGTACGAGAATGCAAGATTCATTGATTGCATCAACAGACTATATTCTTTGTTTTTCTTCACTGATAAATATGATGATTGGTGAGCTGAGAGCCAGTAAATTTTTCTTTGACAACAATGATATAAAAGTTAAAAAAAGTTTCTGGTTTTGACCTTGCCTGTTGAAGCAAATACCGAGCCGAAATACACTGTTCAGCCATTGGACAAGGACTTAATTGATTCTATCCGTTTTGATACTGACTTCAAATATCTTCTCACAAGGCAGCATATGACTGTTATAAATAGCTATTTTTTTGGTGCCTATGATGCTCAGCAAGATAATTTGAAAGCACATCCGGTCCAAAATGGCCTATTTTGTTTTTTGAAAGAGTCTGGCTTTAACGAACAAACTTTTCCTCTTGAAAAATTATCATCATCCGCAATGATGATGGCTTTTGAGGAGTATATGGTCTGCTTTGATAATATGTGGAAAGATAAAAAGAGAATCGACAAGCTTCTAGACAAAGTAATACTGATATTACTCCGTGTTCATCTCACTCTTAATAGAGAATTAAAACGCATTTCTACAACGAAAACATCAAAGCCGCCTGAAAGAAGGACTTGAGAAATCATGCGCGTTACATTTGTCGTGCGGAGGCCAAGAAGCTCAAAAACATGATAGTAAAAGAGGCAAACAGTTTAGAAAAAAAAAAATGGACCAATAGAATTAATAAAACCAAAACACGTTTATCAGAATTAAAAATAAGTTTAAAAAAGGTAAAGTGAAAATATCGTTTATCGATTTGAAATTACCAGCTAATGCTTTATCTTGTAGAAGATAAGCAAAACATCTAATGAAAATCAAGATCCCAGCAGCACAGAAGAATAATTGGATTTTCTGAAAGAAGATACGGTTTTAGGTGATGATGCTTCTGAAAGGAGAATAAGTCAACTTAAATCCATCATCAAATACTTGATTTTCGAGAAGAAAACTTCAATATCTTTAGATGATATTAAGCAACAGTCTCCTGATATCATAACAAACGAACAGTCTGTGTGTTTGTTGATCTGCAATATCTTGAAAAAATTCTTACCTTCGAAGGAGAAGTACCATATTATTGCCTACCCGATCTATTTCTGCATCTTCGCAAACGATGTTCTCAAGTATTCTAATTACCCAAAGTTTTCTCAAAAATATGTCCAAAACCATCTTTTTCATCACTGAATGTATTGCACCTTGACTCTGTCGCTTTATACTAGTTATTAACTCAGAATTTAGATCAAGAAAAGTCTGAAAAACCACCATCAAATAGCTATCAAAAAGACAAGAAAGAATCCAGTAAATTGATACTCTATGGGTATAACCAGCACGAAGAAATAAAGTCAATTGAAAAGGCACGTCAAAATAAAGATGCCACATTTAACGCGGTATTTGATATGGGAAAAATTCAAGAAACATGTAAATCATATGGTCTATCCTTTGCGCATCGGATTATATGTATGCCCGGGATGAAAACAACACGCCTATTGGGAGTAAAACTTAAAACTGACAACATTGTAATGGAGGAGAAGAAACAGTCTTATGAAGAACGTATTTTAGGAAACCCAAACATAATACAAGAAGGATGAAAATCAAAGGATGATCTTGTTTCAGAAGTTCAAAGCTTAACAAATGAAGTCAAGACTCTTGAATCTTTCATTAAAAGATAATGGCTACTCAAAAAAAATCAAAGACTGTAAATCAAAATGTGAGACAACAGAGGACAAGCAGTAATTACATAGCATGATTGATGAATATAAAGAAACTAGATACAAATCCTATATGCAGGTTATGAAGATCAGGAATGAAGTCAGCGTAAAATGACAGCAGCTATATTTCCGACAGATGGCAATTTGCTTCAAATAAAAACTAAATAAGGTTAAAAAACTCTCACTAGTAAGCAGAACTCCTATTGGGAAACACGATAAAGGAGTGACCAATGTGGCGGATCGAATAATACTGGAACCTAATGACTTTAGTTACGCTGGGACTGATAATGACCTAACAACAATGACAGCATATCTACCGATGTCCTTATCAAGAATGAATTTTCATTTAAAACTCTTTAACTACTACACTGTGTTAAGTACTGGATCTATTGAAGATACTCCCGCTTTAAAATTATCCAAAGAAGAAGAATCTTTTTTACGTCTGCTGAAAGTTACGAATACAAAATCTGGTGATGTTGATGTTGGCTGTGGGCATTTTCGGCAGCGAAAATATTTACAAAATCGAAAAAAGAATACCAATCAAGGCAAAGAAGTACAGTCAATAGAAAATTCAATGCACAAAATAGCTGGTACTCCCAAACTTGCGTATTCTGCTTTTCGCAATTGATCAATCCTAGAGTTCCCATCGCAAATAAAGGAACATACAAAATCAACAAAGGTGTATTTCTTTGTATCAACCCAAGCTGTATAATAGTGAAGAAAAGATGTCCCAGCAAACCAAGAGACGCTTTGTCATCACTTGTGATTGCACTCGTAGGCTTAAGCTCTGTTTTGTTTGGTGTCGCGCCTCTACCATTTTATAACATCAGTGAAATAACCGCTGAAGAATATACATCAATTACATCCGACTTCCTTACGCGAAGAGAGGATTTGGCAGCTACGTTGTAGCTCAAGAGGTAAACATCATAGTATTACTAATGACAGACTTTATACACATATGCTAACTTTATTACAAAAAAAAAGTGACTGCCTTGGTTTTCTGAGGATATAAAGTTACTCAAGCAAGTCACTGCTGGTGTTTTTTGCGCAACTGGTAGGTTATCTAAGCAATTTGCCCAATGTAAAATAGTTACGTGTTATATTGAAAAATATTGCTTGGATGGCAATCAGTTAAACCCAATATATAAGCTTTTCTTTTAATTTTTTTTTTTTAGTCTTTCCCTAATATAATAATACATAACTTTTCTTTCCCAATAAGGAAAAAAGAAATATAATCTTATGTAAAAAAAAACTAAACAAAAAAGGATAATTTATAACATCTTTTGTCAAATGCTATAACTTTTTCACTATTAAATCACTAAACTAGATAACACTTGGAAAGGCATTTACAGAATATCTAAAATGGCTTATCACTCTACTTTGTTAATTGAAGCATTGTCTTATTCTAACAAATACTAATATTGGTACCTGCAATTAGAAATGTATTCACTTTAGATTAGATGAAAAGGATTTATTCCAGAAAAAAAATAGACAATAATTGAAGAGACAAGAAAAAGATATAAGAAAACTAGAACAATGAAAAATACATGTTATTTTAATTGGCTGACATTTTACGAGTTACTTAAAAGGGAAAGATTGAAATTTCTAGTATGCATTCACATGCTTGCAAATCATTTTTTGACTGACAAGAAATTCTTGTCGCTGTTTTATTTATATATATTCACCCACCATTCTTTTTTTTTGTTTTTTTTCTTTTTCTTTTTCATTATTATTAATTTACAGAAAAAAAAAAGTAGATAAACAATGACTGTTATTCCCATCACCCCTTCCGCAAGCGAAATCGATCCATCCACTTTAAAATATTTGTGTTTGGTTGATAGAGTATCTGTATCTTCATTTCAAGAAGGCCAACTGGAGCCCCTGGGCAATGGCCATCTTGCTGTTTATATCACTGCTGAACCATCAGAACAACAAGTTATCATACTACGCTTTTTTGATTATTTCGATGAAGAAAGGGCTACTGTTGTATTGGTATCACGATCAAAAGCCTGGCTTCAAGACGATAGAGTTTTAATATTCCCTCGAACAGAAGGAGGCTTATGGAGAGTCGATTGTGTGTAAGTTTTATATATAATAATTTTTTGTTATCTCATACAATTTTTATTGATTTTTTTTTTTTTACATTTACAATGATTAGTGATTCAGATGATGATGCATTTACAGAATTACAAGATATGTTAACTTATTTCATCAAATATGAAAATCGACATCAAATGCGAAACACGCTTGCCATGGTTAATCCCACTTCTTGTCAGGTTACACAAATTGTTGCAAATAACGTACACCTCGAACGCACAAATAGCGATTATGAAGAATCTTTACTTGATGAAGAAGATTTTATTGATACACAAGACGGTAAATCTGGTAAGAAATTACCTGTTTACTTTGATGACACCATTACTTCCGTATGTACTTTTTTTTTTTTACCAATGAAGAGCATGATTTTTCTAATTTTAATCATATAAATAATATAGGAAACGGCCAGCCCTGCAAATTTAAGAAAAGTTAAACTTCTTTATCAATCAGGAAATGCAATTGTGACAGGTTCAGATTGGATTGCTCATGCACTTGTATTAGGAGGTACTGCACTTGCAAAAGGAATAGCAAAGTAAGAAAGAAAGATGTTTTCTTTTTTTTTTTCGAAAGAGAGAGAGAGGGATATGTTGAATAAGCATGGGATTAATAAAGTTTAATTGTACTAATAATCATAATAATACTTTATAGTGGAACTCGTCGTCTAGAGGAAAAAATTGAGCCTTCTCAAACACCATTAAAATTAAGTGATGAAGAACGTAGGATATTTGAAATGATTTACAGTACAACCAGCACCGTCTCACAAGCCGCAGCAGATATTGTTGATAGAGCAGTCAACGCTGGTGTTTCCAGTATCAACTCGATGGTCTATGCAGATGAACATTTACAATCAAGAGAACCAGTCCAGAATGCTTCTAGACATTTCGGTATTTCAGCTTTAAGAGCCACAGCAAAAATCATTGGAGGTGTTGCATCTGCAGCATCTGCTGTCTTTGCTTCCTCACGAGAAAGTGCTGTTCAAATGATCCAAAAGAAATATGGTGCTGATGCCGGTTATATCGCTGAAAAGACTATTGGAACGGGTAGTAATCTGGCTGGTATGTTGGTTTATTTTGATGCAAGAGGTATATCTAGAAGAGTTGTGACAAGAGGTGTACATCAATATAATACAAATATTGAAGAAGAAGAAGTAGCAAAATCAAAAATTAATAATGAACCTGAAACAATATCAGAGCGACAGACTATTTTTGAAAATAATGATGAATGGCTTGAAGATCAACTCAGTCGTACTAAGGCTGAAAAGTCAGATGCATTAATTACAGTCTGAACACAAAAAAAAAATATAACATGTATTAGAACCTTTAATTTTTATTTTATTTTTTTCTTAAACCTCCCATACTCATTCATTTATAAAAACTTACTTCCTGTATAATTCTAACTTAATCTATACAAATAAATTTCATATGTTTAATAGTAATGTACTCTAAAAATTGAAGAATGACTTGCACCAAAAATAGAAAATATGATATCAGATCTTTAGAAAACCAAAAAAAAAAAAGGCTATTTTTTTTTTCTTAATAAAATTAAATCTTACACACACAATACAATTCCCCCATTTTTTAAATTTGAATATATTGATTTTTCTATATATCATCAGACTTTTCACAAAAAGTTTAATTATTATTATTTTGTTTTGTTTTAATGTCTCAATAAAAAATCACTAGGGATATAATGTATAAGAAAAAAAAACATATATAGATATCTATATATGTTAAGATCCAATACTATAATAGCTTATCTTTACATCCTGGGCTCATGAATAACACATGAATTCAATAAAAAACAAATAAATAATGAAGACTTTGATAACTGTTTTGATATATTGAATAGCATTGATATCAGCGAATAAAAAAAAACGGGGAGGGGAAAGCTGTAAGATGCTCCACTACTTTTCAATAAACCATGAGTGGAGGTTAAATTCTCGGGATATACTTTTTCGAAAAAAGTTTATAATTTTTTTTTTAACACTATTCCATATTTGCATAAAACAAGCATGGATATAAACGGGAACTTGCTAACATAATCGATTTTTATTTTTACTGCTTGGGTCTATAAGATATATTTAACCTCAAAAAGAAATTATACGATTGTTGATAATTAAATCAAGAAAAGGTAATTTTCAATATACAAAAAGTGATGATAACATCTATTCATCATTATTTTTTTAATTAAAGAAAAAGAAAGTAGTAATCTTAGCTTGACAAAATTAAAGTTTGTGAAAAGTATTTTTTTTTATTTGCTTTAGTAAGTTTGTTCTCGATTCTCCATATCTTGACTGCAATCAGCTGATATTATGCGATACAATAAGTTTTTTTTTTAAAAAAAAACAATCTGTTTATTTTGAGGGGGTCTTTCTTGCTTGATCTGAACGCATGTTTGTTTAAGCCATTGGCTTTGTTTTTGGAAAATCAAATGATAGAATATGATGATTCGGTCTTTTTTTAATGCATTATATTTTATGAAAAAAAAGATAGAGATAGCAATATTAAAAAAAAAAAAGGCAATCTAAATTATACATAGGAGATCAAGAAGTAAGTAAAATGAAAGCGTAAGTTGAAATATATAAATAGTTTTGATTTCTAGTAGACTTGAAATACAATGTGCTTTCTATTTTAATATGGTTAGTATGGAGATTGGTTTCATCATCTTTTTATAGAAAACAAAAAAAAAAGACAGAGTATCATTTTAAAAAAAAAAATTAAGCTTTGGTGTTTCTTGAATGTCAGTGGAGTTATCGTTTGTCAAACGATTGTTTTAACTTTAAATGGTATTCTTAAATGCGATCGAGAAAAAGAGAATATCCAATACAAAAATGCATGCACTTGATCTAATCATTTTAAAACTCTCGGATTCCTTCTTGAAAAAAAAGTCTAATTGTTTTTATTATTATTATTATTATTATTATTATTACCATGATGATTGTTGTTTTTTATTATTTTTATTTTTTAAAAAAGGAAGAAGAGTAAAATATATATAAGCTAGTGTTGTTAAATCAACCTGTTCGCCTCATACTGTAGACTCTCGAGTCTTTGTCTATATTTTGAAAGCTGATCATTTAACATATGAATATAAATGACAGATCCCTTTAGAATGGTTCCTTTGTTCAGTTTTCCTTGACATATGTTTTCAGGTAAAAGCTGTCCTAAATTTCTGATATTGTCGTTTATATTATTTCTTCTTCTTCTCTCTACTGTTAATAAAAAAGAAGAAGGATTATTTTTTGTTTTATTTTATTTGAATGGTATTTGGTTTTTACCAGCATTATGTGATTCCCTTCTATAACGTCTTTTTTTCGTTATGTTAGTTGGCGCCTTTTTCTCTCTATTTTTTTTTTGAAACAATTACAATAAATCATTGCATC
>VCJD01005130.1:48227-58310 GCA_024140245.1 Backusella tuberculispora | reverse complement strand
AAAAAAAAAAAAAAAAGAATGTAATATTAATATACATACATATTGATTCGTTTTTATTATTATAATGATAATAGACCAAAGAAGCGTTTGCTTTAACAACAGATGATTTTTATTTTTCCTATTTGGATCATGTTCAAGACACCATCACGATTTCAACTATAAACGACTTTAATGTCTATGTTAAATATATGTTAACCACAAAAACACTCGATTTTGATCTTACCATAAGAAAGCACCACGACCATAAGCATAACCATCAAACACTTGATTGCGTTCAAGAAAAAAATGCAGTAAACCAGTCAGTCATTAAACCAAAGGAAGAGCAACAACCTCAGTTTGATATCATCTGTAACGAATGTTGTCGATCTATAAAGAAGTAAGAACGTTTTTCAGTCTGTTTTTATTTTATATATAAAACTGGGAAAAAAAAAGAAAAAAAAACTATGAATCCTCACACAAACATGATTGTTATTGTTTTATTTGTTTAGCAATAGATGGCGGTGTTCTACATGTGATGATTTTGATATATGCAGTACTTGTAAGGCTCGTGTTAATCATGACCCCAAACATACCTTGCATTATATCGAGCCTGAAGTAAAGCATTCTCAAAATAATGGCAAGTCCGATACAACCGAAAAGAGTAACCCCCAACCTCCTTATATGGATTATATGTGTGACTATTGCGACGCCTATATTGTAGGAGTGCGTCATAGATGCAGTGCTTGTCCAGGTAAATTAGATAATAGATGAAACGTGGTTCCTTTTTTATAAAGGTAGAACAATATAACCTTCTTTCTCTTTCTAATAACCATATATCTATAAAAAGATTTTGATTTATGCCACTCCTGTTTTGGTATTGTAAAAGAAAATCATCCAGACCATCCTTTTATTACCTATCTTGTTGGTACTCAAGCACCTCGAGAAAAAATTAATCAACAGAAACAACAACAACAACAACAACAGCCACAGCACCAGCAACAGCACCAGCAACAGCAAAATAAATCCCAATCTGTCGTTCCTGAACAAAGCACTATAACTCACTATGGAGTACATTGTAACAATTGCCACTGCCTAGTTAAGGGCATCCGATACAAGGTAGTACAAGAGAAAGGTACCACAAATGTTATTTCTTTTCTATTTTCTTTATTAAAAGTTATAAACTTTTGTTTTGTTTTTGTTTATAAAGTGCGGACACTGCCCTGATTTTGACCTTTGTGAGAACTGCGAAAAGACATCAAATCATGATAAAACGCATATTTTATTAAAGATACAGACACCTCTTCAAGGAGACCAACGTCCTTCCTTATTACCATCATTCCAGGCTGTCTCCGATGCCAAGGTTCCAGCGGAGCAGGCTAAGCCCAAGCAACCGGAACCAACACAAAATCAGCAGCAACAGCTAATTGTAAGCCAGAGCTCTGAAAACAATTTATCCAGTGTCGGATTAACTAAATCCTTGGAGAAGATTGAACCTGAAAAGAAATTGGATGCTGCATTTATATCGGACCTTAACATTCCAGATGGTACAAACATTATACCCAAAAAAACGTTTATTAAAGTAAGAAACTCTCTATCTCTTGATGTATATATGTATACTTGAGTATAATTATTATGTCTTTCCATATAAGTACTAACCTTGTTATTACATATATAGATGTGGAAACTGAAAAACACTGGCGAAGTTAGCTGGCCCAAAGGAAGCCGACTCTTATTTAATGAAGGTGATATTCTTCGACCTTATCCAATGTCACATCCAGACAGCTGTGTAGTACCATCAATCGAACCCAACGAAGAGGCATGTATATTAGCCGAATTACAGGCACCGGACGCTATTGGCCATTACACCAGTTACTTTGGTATTGCCGCACCTAATGGAATACGCTTTGGTGACATTGTCTCTTGCTCGATAGAGGTAGCTGAAGACCCTGAACCAACTGACGATGAAACACTCCATGGACCTGACAATAGTATGATCTTCCCAAGATCGTTCACTGACCAAACGGATACCTTGTCTTCTATGCCTTCTGCCTATGAGCCATCATTTGAGAGCGTATCAGTTATATCCAGTTCTGAAAGATCGACTTTGTCTTTTACAAATAGTAATAGCTCTCACGGATACACACTTAGTCGCACGGATTCAACTCATAGCCACCATGACCAGGTTACTAGTGATAATTTTTCTGATGATGATTTTGTTATTGTTGAAGAAGACAATGAAGACAATGAAGTCAACGGTGAAGAAGGCGCAGAAGAAGGTGAAGAAGAAGAAGAAGAAGAAGAAGAAGAAGAGAATGAAGATATTTCATCAAGTAGTAATACTATCATGGCAAAAGACGCTCCTTTGGGAGATGAACCGTTTACAACTGTCTATAGTCCAGACACTGAATGTGTCACTGAAGACCTGCAATTCTTGTTACAAAAAGTTCATGAAATGGTAATCTATTATTAAAAGGCAATTTGTTTTATACGTATAGTGAAACTTATTATTCTTTTTCTTTTTCTTTTTTTCTTTTTTTTTTTAAAAAAAAAAGGGATTTTCTAATTGCGATGAAGTAGTAAAGGAACTATTAGATACTTATCAAGGGGACATGAAAAAAATAATAGCACGCCTTTCTAAAGAAGAGGAGTTTCATTAACTACGTCTCCCCTATGACTTTTATAGCCATATATTTCTCTATTTTTTTTTATGAATTAGCCATCGATACATATATAATTTCTTTTTTTATTGTTCCACCTTCTACTATACTTTTTTGTGAAGAAAAAAAGAGTCATACGGAATTATATATATTTATATAATAAATAATAACTACCTGTAACACTATATATGCGTCGCGAAAAAAGGAAAAGCATTTTATTTTTATTTATGTACGGACTTGTCATACATTAAGCACAGAAGTTTTCTAAAGAAAGTAAATATAAATCGTTTCACATATTTAGCTGAATAGAACTTGAATTCTGGAAAAATTCCTTCCTTATTTTTTTAAACGCTTAAAAAAACAATATTCTTTTTTTTTTCAAAAAGAAAGAAAAAAAAAACTTGTATTTAATTACATAAAAAGGTGAATAGTAGGTTTTCTCTATCAGCTTGTATGTTTTGTATTTTTACATATACGGTATTTAGTATATATGTAAAAAGCTCTTTGTATCAATACTAAATGGAACATCCGTTTTAAAGGTAATAGATGTAGTTTTTAATACACTTTTTAATATATTAACTTCTTTTAAAAGAAACACATGTCAAGGAACTTTATATTTGCATGATTTTTTTTTCTAATTTATACATGTATAAGTAATTGTTATTAAGGAGAGTCAAAGGATTGAAGAAGCGCCATAAACAAAACACATTACAATAAATAATAAATAAACACGCTGCTTACTATTATAAAGAGAAAAAGTGAGTGATTGGAATACAATTTAAAGCTATCAAGCTATTTGATTGATTCTGTTGTGATAGAAATACAATATTGATTAGTCTCTTCGTTGTTATCAGCCAAAGTAAGTTCTGAATCCCTGTAAAAATGTGTTCTAAAAAAAGATTAATAAATTGAATAAGTAAAGTTTAGAACATACGTGGTAGGAAACCAAAAAGGTTTTTTGTATTGTTCTAGTTC
The DNA here is from genome assembly GCA_024140245.1 of Backusella tuberculispora. Classification (NCBI taxonomy): domain Eukaryota; kingdom Fungi; phylum Mucoromycota; class Mucoromycetes; order Mucorales; family Backusellaceae; genus Backusella; species Backusella tuberculispora. The sequence continues at coordinate 54,699 of VCJD01005130.1, read as the reverse complement.
ATTACCATAGCTCATTATCATGGTTCAGTAACATGCTCCAATAATATGACCTGATGTAATTCACAATGTTTTTGTATAAAATCCAATAACATAATCTATTGAATGTTGATTGGACAGTAAAGAGATCAAAATATTTTTATTTGTAGGTTTAATTATTATTACGGCTACTATTATATATATATAAAGAGAGTGTAGGTATATACTATATCCATTAATTGACTAATTGACAACAAGGGAAGGAAGGGGAAAGTTAACATTATTCATTTTAAAAGAGACTTTGATTTCGTTTAGAAGTTGTTACGGGACTGTTATAGAAGTTAAAATAAACATGTGTCAGTTTTTTTTTTTAAAAAATTGGATCTGTTTATGATTATATAAAAAACTTACGTTGATTTTGATAAACAAGGTTGAGCAGTTTTCAATTCTCTCCTTTTCCATTCACCAAAGATAGGAGTATAGTCAAATTTGCGCTGTCGAATTAATGTTCTTTTAGGTGAGTAAGAATCGACACTATACCTACGCTGTGGAAGATCGGATTCAAACAAACGTATCATCTCTTCTACTTTACTATGTCTTTCCAGACTCCAATTGGAATTGAAAGAGGAAACGGACGGTATTGAAGAGGTAGAAAGCGAAGGTGATAGCGTTAAAGGAGGGGTAGGTATATTGTATTCATCGTGTTCTTCTGTCCATTCGTTTTCATTAGAACTATCCAGTAGTTCAGAAGGTATAGTTCTTGGGGTAATAGAGTCGAGTAATAGTTGAATTATATTCTCTGGATTTTATTGTTATACGTGTTATTTATTGTTTTCAATTCTTTTTTGTATTGTATTGATTCTTTTTTACCTTGATAAATGACAAATAAGGAATGAATGAATTGACTAAAGTCAAGGGTCATTAACAAGAGAATATTTACACTAATAAAATCATTAGCATATTAGAACAAATAACATGATAGAACATCTTTATCTTTACCAGTGAAAGAAAACATTCATTATTTAACCTCTTCAAGAGGAGAATTTAGTGTTAAAAGAAAAGTGGGAAAAAAAAGGTGAAAAAGAAATTATCGAATCGTTTTTAAATATAATTGGAATTTTTTTATACTTCAGAAACTCCGTTTGTATCACGTTCAAAGCTAAAGGGCATCTTTGTTCAGAAGTTAAAGTTAAAGAAGAAAAGTGAAGGGGTTTTGTATGATGATTGGTTTTCGATTACTTCACTTTACTTTACTTTTATCAGGAGCTTATATTTTGATCCATTAAAAGAAAAATATAATATGGACAAATAAGGAAAACATAATTGAGCCTCATTTTATTTCATTTGAGAATGAAAACCTTTTGCCGATCCTTTTTGATACACAAGGGTAAATTTTTTTAAAAAAAATTTCGTCATCGATACTTGTGTCAAAGAGTAGAAAGCAACCAATCAAATTAGAGGAGTTTTCATGTTAAAAAAAATTCTAAATGCATGCAACTCTCTTTTCGATCTTTTTAAAACAAGCCTCTTTTTTCTCACTATCTGTTCACTATCAGCATTTTATTAACAAAATGAATATTATACCAAATCCGATACAACTAGTCCATTCCTCAGACTTTCATATTAACACAGAAACTGAACATATTATACTGCACGGTTCTGTAGACGAATCGGCAGGTGTCATGTTGCGTGGTTCTGTCGTGTTTAATTGCCATGAAACCACTAAAGTAAGATCGATTACTTTGAAGTTTATCGGAAAGGTTGGAGTGAACTGGACTGAAGGTAAACACATAAAAAGTGTATAAAGAATTACTCACTGCGTGTGTTTGTGTGTGTTTAAGTTAACTCACTCTAAACTTACTCAACTTCTTAGGATTAGGATCTCATCAAAAGCATTACAAGGATGAAAAGACGATCCTTAAACATGAATGGAGCTTTTTACAGCCAAATAGAAAAACATATCATTTACCCGAAGGACATTATAAGTGGTAAATATTGCTATTATAGTCTTGATTATTTATATTGATTTTATTGTAAAACAATAACAATACCAATACCAACCGCACAACTACAAAAACTATATTATAACTACTATGCCGCGTATACAACATTGATACTATCAATAATATATATATATATTAAAAATAACACTAACAACAATAACAATAACTGACAATATCAATTACAATGACAATAATGATAAAAAGGGATTTTGAATTACCTTTACCCGGCGACCTTCCGGAAACAGTGCAGCATGATCTCGGTGAAGTCTGTTATAAGTTAAAGGCGGTGGTAGAAAGACCCACCTTTTCAATGAATTATACTGATAAAAAAGCAATTCGTGTAACCCGCATCCTGTTACCATCGTCATTGGAATTAACTCAGTCTCAGGCAATTTCGAATACATGGGTTGATAAGCTAAGTTATGACATTAGCGTACCAAGTAAAGTATTTAGTCTAGGCAGTTTAATACCTGTAACTTTTGCTTTACTGCCAATTGCTCCAGACTTAAGAGTGAGGTCTGTCTCATGTGTTTTGAAAGAGTACATAACATTGACAGCAGGAGAGCACACAAAGATGGAAGGCAAAGTCATTAAGCATATACGTGATGAGACATTTGCTAGTTCGCCTGACCAGTGGACAAAGACTGAACTACTCCCTGTGCCAGACCTTCATTCAAATTTGATACAGACAGACTCATTTAGTGACTTGATAAAGATCAAACATAAACTAAAGTTCACCGTCTCGCTGATTAATGCTGATGGACATATATCTGGTAAGCTTGGTCTCTCTCTTTGATGATGTGTGTTTATTTATTTATTAATATACTTTATTTGATATAATAATGTAGAATTAAGAGCTGCTATACCTGCTGTAATTGCAGAAATATCACCCGAGGAAGACGAGAATGCTCTACCTGCATATGAGGATGCTTGGAAGTCAGTACCTTATGATCCCCAGCAATTGGCTGCCCTGGTCGAAAGAGGTGATTTACCTCCCTCCCTCGCACTGACTGCGCCTAACCAGGCTGCCATTGACGCAAGATCGAGACTTTCATCAGACACAGATGATGAAGATTCACGTGCAAATACGCCTACTATTGGAAATAGTAGCGACAACCTTACTTTACCTTGGCAAAGTATTGATTTATCACGTGTACCTTCTTACACAACTGCTATTCGATCAAATAGACTTTATAGTTTCTCAGGCTCGCTACCTGGTTATGATTCGATCGCTGTTCCAGGCAGAGCAGCTTAAAGAAAAGAAAAGAAACCTCTTTCATTAGAAAAGAAAAGAAAAAGAAAAAAAGTAATATAATTTAAGTATTATCTCTTCTTTTTTCCTTCATGTTGTTGTGCTGTTGTATGTAAATATCATCTATCATTATTCTATTAATAAATAAGCATATATTATTTAAAATTAAAAAACATAAGAAACTGAAACATTTCTTTAAATGTGGCATATTTAGTTCACAAGCTACTCCCAAAATGGGCTATCCATTTCTTTAGACTACTTTTTTATTATCCTATTCTGGCTTGACTTGCATTTAGTTTTTTTTTTATATGAACATATATCATAATTTATTAACAATTTGAAATTTAAATAAATAAATAAAAAAGGGACAAACATTGATTACTTAAACCAAGATTTATTGTTATCATTTTAGAATCTATCGAATAAGGAGTAATTCATTGTCTCAGGAGTTTCAACTAACGAGCTTAAATTTCACACGTTACTTCTTATATAATCATTGTATAGTGGTGATATTTTTTCGAAATATCCTTCAACTGTTTGCCTTGGTCAAGTTCATTCACTATATATAACGAAGACGATAGAAAATGATCTAAGCCTTTTTTATATGTTTATTTATTTTTCTTGTACATTTTTTTTAAGAAAAAAAAAAAGTTTGCCAATAGGAAAACTAGCGTAAAAACGGTATATTTTTGTGGTTCCTGTTTGTCATATGAAGCACGGGAAAAAGGTATGCTGAGAGTTACCGGGTGGTCCGCGGAACACAACTATCACCCAAGTGGTCCTTTTTCATTACTTTTACCAATACAATACAAATATGCGATTTATAAACAACCTCCTTTATGAAATTAAATATTAAACTATTTTCAGGGTCTTTATTTATTATATAGTCTAATTTATATTCGTATTAAAAGATATGATACTTTTTTTTTGTTTTTCTATTTGAATGTATTGATACATAGTTTTTTATTAAAAGAGTAAAAAGGAGTTTATAGTAATGTAATTGTAGCTATTTCAATTATTAAAACAAAAGCAATCATTTCTTCTCTATATCTGGTGGACAGCATGCATTTTTTACACACGAATCTTCGATGCATTGTAAAAGACAAGTAGTTGAGTTCTGCATCTCCTATGTTATTATGACTCAGAATTACATAAAGTTCAAAAGAATAACGCATATTTTTATATATACCTCATCTATATTATAATCCATACTACTAGCATTTTCAATTTCGTTTATGGAGGAGTTATTTAAAATAGTTGTTGATGCTTTTTCTTGCTGTTGTTCTTGCTCTAATTTTCTATCATCTTTACTATCATTTATAAATTCAGGTTGAATAGTGGCTGAATGCACACCATAATTGTGAAGAAGTTTACGAATCTTTGAATTAAGTGTCATGTAATGTTGACGTGATTTAAGTAACATGTGAAGTGAAGCAATTAACTTAGTATCAGATAACTGCCAAAGGTGGAATTCATGGATTGATATGATGCCATCCAACTTTTATATGGTAGAACAGACGGTCAAAAAAAAAATTAGATACGATTTTTTTTTATTTTCTATTTTTTATTACCTTTGATAATTCTTCTTTTACTGTATGAATGTTTATACTATTAGGAACTCCTTGTAATAAAATAAATGATGTTTGTCTAACTATATACACGTGAATTGACGTTAATATAGGGATATAAATTAGAAGGTCAATACCAAAGTAAAGTTCAAAGTGTTTATACTATTCTATAAACTTAATGTTACCTAATGGCACCGCAGACATAAAAATAATGATAGTAATTACTATGCTAACATCATTTACAGAAAATAAATGAGAAATTACGTATTATGTATGGTAACTTTTTTCACGAAAAAAGAACATGTATTACCTGACAATAGGATCAAAGTAAAATCTCCAATTATACGGTGTCAACCAAATAACAAGAGATGATATAATAACACCAATATTTCCCAATGCATCACCTAAAACATGAAGAAAGATCTAAACAAATAAAAAAGCATTTACTCAGGATGCTTCGAAAAAAAATGAAAAAGAAAGAAAGAAGAAAAACGATTAATTTATATCATTACTTACTCCTCGCATATTCAAATGACCATGATCATGGTGATCCACATCAGATTTTTCCTGGTCTGGTTCAGGCCCATGGCTGTGACCATGTCCATGTTCTATAATATAAGAATATAAGCAACACGGTAATTTGCATGTAGTTGTTTATAAATATACATATATACCATGGAATAAAAATAAACCAATAATATTTGCGACCAATCCTGCACACCCTGTGATGAGTACCATGACAGGATTGGAGACGGGTTGAGGTGAGGCAAACCTTTCTATAGCGTCCAAGAAAATCGTAAAACACAGTGCAAGCAGGAATACGCCATTAATTAAAGCACCTAAAATTTCGGCTCTTTGCCAACCATATGAATATTTAGGGTTCCACTGAGTCTTTGCTGCTACCTGGAAATAAACAAAAAAAGGGTTTGATTTTAATAAAAATTCCATAATATATACTTTATAATAACAATAACAGAACTTCTTGCTTACTTTGATAGCCCATAGTCCTACACATAAACTGATCAGATCGTTCATCATATGGAACGAATCAGCAATCTATATATGTTTTTAGCTATTAAGTACATACTTTCCCAAAGTGACTTTAATTTATTTATTATGTAAATACTAACCAGCGCAAGTGAATTAACATAGTATCCGATCACTATTTCTACAATAAAGAAGCCACCAGTGATGAATAGCATACAGTATATCCGTTTCTCTCTTGAAATCATTTTACGAAAACAAACAAAATGACAGTAATACGAAGGATATTAGAGAAAAAACAAAGAAAAATAATAGAGAGAAATATGTATAAGAAATAAAGACGAATTTTTATTATAACTTTTTATAAATACTTTAAATACATCAAGTCATTTGAGGCATTTTTCCATTTTTGGAAAGTCATATGGGCAAATCGGATCAGTATACAAGAAAAAATAATAAAAAGAAAAGATTCCCCTTGTCTACTTTAATAACATGACACCATTTCTTTTTTCTTTCCATTTATTTTACTGTTTAATTATACTTCATATGTATATGTAAAATAATAAGATATAAGTTTATTGATAATGTATATATAGAAATGCTTAACGTTGAAGCATTTTTGTACTACGCGGTAATGGTACCCGCGACTGATCGTACGAAGTCTATACAGGCATAGTAAATGATTATTC
>VCJD01005130.1:22504-35073 GCA_024140245.1 Backusella tuberculispora | reverse complement strand
AAAAAAAAAAGGATTGAAAAGGTTGAGTGACGCCACCGCAGTCATTAAATATGAGTTTCGTCATTATCACTTTATGTAAATACATACACTTGTTTTTTTTAAAAAAGAAAAAAAAAAAGAAGAAGAGGAGATAGAACATTTGATTTCTTTGTAGCCATTTTATTTATTTTATTTTACTTTATTTTTATTTTTCTTTAAAAAAAAGTCAATCTATTTTGATCCATTTATGTTTACTAAAATAGAGGAAGCACTATACGAGCTTGTACTTTATTAAATTTTTGTATAAGCTTAATCGTGCCACCTATGACTATCAGGTCATTAGGTCATATTATTTGCTTTTATTGAAATCTTGTTACTTGTTTAAAAAATATATAGCTGCTATTTACCATTGTACGACAAACTTTGCATAAGATATCAATAAACTGACGAAGTACATCAAAATGTATGAAGTTTAAAGTGATTCACTAATGAATAAGAATTTTATTGAACAATATAGTTTGATCATATTTATTTATATATATAGAACTGAATGTACCTATAATTAGATATAATGAAGGATAAGAGCGTAATAAAGCTATCTCTATTTAACTTTTATAATATCAAGAGCGGCTAGATGAAGAAAAGAGCACCCTTCACCATAGTTTTCTCTACGCAATGTATACATATATATAGTGATGCGTTTGAAAGTAACGATTTTATAATTATATATATAGGACACCATCCCGGGCTGCTCAAAATTAATCTTTTTAATTGCGTTTAACACCACTTTATCACCTGGGCAATTTCAAACGATTTTTATTCTCTCATTAAAAAATGATTCTGGAGCAAGATTGATTCCCTGCCACCCTCTGGTAAAACCGATATATTTTGAACGTTTAAAATTGTTTATAAAGATATTTTTTGGTATAAAATGTACAAAACTATGAATACTTTCAGATAAAACAAAAGCTGGTACTCGTTTACAGCTGGATAAACAAATCTGAAGACGGTAAAACGAACATTACTATGTTATACAACAAAACAAATTATAACAAATGATACAAGAGGACAATAAATACAAAGTTACTCGTACTAATTTTTTATGTGATGAGAAGCATGTAAAGGTGGAGAGTCAAAAGAGTTTAAACTATCATTCTAGCTCGATTCGGGAGTATTAAAAGATGTAAAAGCCATCCTTAATTTGGATGAGAAAAGCCTTGATTCAATAAAATATCTATAAGACCAATCGCAGCGAAGAAAAACAATAGCTAGAAAAGCTGTATAGAACTGGAGAGTTTCAAGCGTTCTTGACATTTAACTAGCCTGTTGAAGGTCAAAGTTAAAAAAAGACTATATTGTTGTAATGAAACTAGTAGATATGTGCTTTGAACTATTGTTTGCTGTACAGCGAAAGTGAATCAAGCATCTGGCAGTCACATACTCAACCTGTAGTCATTTATGCATCATTCTGCTGCTGCGGTTCTTTTCATTTCATTTCTTTTTTGTCTTTATTTTTTTTTAAGAAAAAAAGCAATAATGTCTTCAGAAAACTCTAGTTTGACCTCACCATTAGCTCAGTTAGGAGTTAACCTTGTTGATGAGAATGAGCTTGAGAAAAGCATTATCGATGAAGTAAGTAATTCTCTTTTTTTTTTTAAAATAACAGATCAATCACATTTAACTAATTAAATAAACTAAAATAAATACCTGACTGTTATAGGCTAATAAAAAACTTACTGAACGAGAAGACGAGCTAGATCAGAAAAGACTTGACAAAGCACGAGCTCAAAAAAAGTAAAAATAAATATATCAAATAAGTAAATATAACTTATAGCATACACCATCCGTTTTTAGTGCTGCGCAAACCCAACTTGGTAAGCTTAAACAAAAGTTGAAAGAGACAACAGATAAAGACAAAGTACTTTCGAGTATAACCGAACAAACAAAAAAGCTAAGAGACGCTGCAAACGATGAACAGGATATATTAAAACGTATGAAAGAACGTACGTCTGGCAGCACAAAACAGGAATCAACAAGAGACTATCTTATTCGAACTGGAAAGATTATGCCTTTTGATTCCACAACAACAACATCATCGTCATCATCGAAGGAAAGTGTCACATTACCCGGTTTGCAACATGCAATGACACATGCCCACTTACACACTCCTCGGCATACAGCGAATTTGAAAAGAAATAGAGACGGGGTATTACGTTCTGAAAGTAATTCTGATGAGGAAGACGAGGAAGAAGAAGAAGAAGAAGAAGAAGAAGAGGATATGGATCAAGGAGATGGCGATCAAAATGAATATATACCCGAATCAAAAGACGTTGAAGATCATGATGATGATGTTTATGTTGACGATAAAAATAATGATGCTATTGACGATGAAGATGAAGATGATGAAGAAGGAGGAACAAGAAGGAAAAAACAACGAATCGCAAAATTAGACGAAATCTATACAGATGATGGCATAAAATCAAGCTATGATAAAAGATTACTCGAATGGGTTCAGAATAGAAGAATTATGCGATATCAGTTGGATCACCCAGGCTTAACACGAGAAGAGACTGAAGAAGCAATTAATAAAGCAACAAAAAAGGATCTTGATGAAATTTACCAGCCACATCCGAACTTTGAAGATGTCAAAATTAATAAAAGTATTAAAGTTCCTGGTGAATTGTGGGATTGCTTATTTGATTATCAAAAAACATGTAAGTGGTGTTATGTTTTTTCTTCGTAAACCATTCTTTATAAAAATCAAAATATGTGTGTAGGTTTACGATGGTTGACTGAGCTTCATATGCAAAGAGTTGGTGGTATAATTGGTGATGAAATGGTAGCGTATGATTGATTAATAAATAATTTACATTCTTACATATGTATGTGATGAATTAATTTATACATGTAAACTAGGGTCTCGGTAAAACAATCCAAGTTGTCGCTTTTTTATCAAGCCTTTATTACTCAAAAGTACTTGGTCCTGGACAAGCGAATATCATTCTATGTCCTGCTACTGTTATGAAACAATGGGTTCAAGAGTTTCATAAATGGTGGCCTTCTATACGCGTCGCTGTTTTACACTCAAGTGGAAGTGGTATAAAAGGATCAAACAAGAAAAAAAGAGATTCCGAAGAAGAGGAAGAAGAAGAAGAATATGAAGAAGAAGAGGAAGAACAGCCTTCAGAAAAAGTAGATGTGAATAAGTTTTATAATTTTGGTCATCTTGATGATGATGATGAATATAATGACAATTCCAAAACTTTTTCAAAGAAAGGAAAAAAGAAAGCAGAGAAAAAGAAGAGATCATCAATTCTTAATACTAGAGCTGGAAAAAATGCGGCAGCACTTGTAGACGAATTTATCAAAATTGGAGGTGTATTAATCATGACCTATAGTGGCGTACAGACCTATCGCGAAATATTATTAAAGCGTAAATGGGGATATGTTGTATTAGATGAAGGCCATAAGATTAGAAATCCTGATTCAGAGACTACTATTCTCGTTAAGCGATTTAAGGTATATAATAGTGATAAGTTGGTTTATATAGATGATTTATAATCATTATTTCTTTTAGACAACCCACCGTCTTATATTATCTGGTACCCCAATACAAAATAACCTGAAAGAACTATGGTCATTGTTTGACTTTGTATTTCCCGGAAGACTTGGTGTAATGAATCATGTTATATATACCTTTGTTTATTTAATTATTTATTTAAACTCTCTTTTTATAGGATCTACCTTTATTTGAAAAGCACTTTTCTATACCTATTAACCTTGGAAGCTACGCTAACTCATCCAATTTCCAAGTACAAGTGGCCTACAAATGTGCATTGATGCTTAGAGACTCTATCAATCCCTATTTGTTACGTCGAATGAAAGCAGACGTAGCACATGATTTACCAAAGAAAAATGAACAGGTTCTATTCTGTAAATTAACTGATATGCAACGTCAACGTTATTTAGACTTTATTGGATCTCAGGAAATGAATTCGATCTTGGAACATCGCCGTCATGTATTGTTTGGTATTGATATTCTAAGAAAGATATGTAATCATCCAGACATTCTCGACCCTACAATGAACGTTCAAAACAATCCCGATTATGGTAATCCTGAGAGAAGTGGTAAGGAATTGGTTGTACAAGCCCTTTTGAAAATGTGGAAGGAAAATGGAAGGCATAAGGTTCTCTTGTTTTGTCAGACTCGACAGATGCTCAACATCTTGGAGATATTGGTTCGTAAGAAGAATTATCGTTATCTCAAAATGGATGGAACAACACCGGTTGATCAGAGAATGGCGCTTGTCAATGAATATAATAACAATCCATCGATATATGTATTTTTATTGACAACAAAAGTCGGCGGTTTAGGATTGAATTTAACAGGTGCTGATAGAGTCGTCTTGTACGATCCAGATTGGGTAATGATTAATAATGATTAAAAGTGCTATGATGTTTTATTTAATTAATTATGTATCTGCATAAATCAATCTCCTGTTTAGAATCCATCAACTGATATGCAAGCGAGAGAAAGAGCGTGGCGTCTGGGTCAAAAAAAAGATGTAACAATTTATCGTTTAATGACAAGTGGAACAATTGAAGAAAAAATTTATCATCGTCAGATATATAAACAATTTTTATCAAACAAGATTCTTATTGATCCAAAGCAGCGCCGTTTTTCAAGTGCAGATAACACACAGTCATTGTTTACATTGGGTGCAGAGAACGAAGCAGGCACCGAAACAGGAAAGCTATTCAAGGGGACTGAGATCAAACGTGAAAAGCAAAAGAAATTAAAAAAGCGAGTACAGCCTAACCAGGATGATGCTGCCAAGTTAAAATCAATACAGGGCGTGGATGCTATGGAACAATAGTAAGTTAAATATTTTGGTTTATTGTCTATACATCTATTTATTTACCAATCTATCATTGGTTATGCCAGTGTTGGTGAAAAAATTGAAAAAGAACAACGAAAGAAAAGGGGTGAAGACAACATATTGAATAGTCTTTTTGAAATGACTGGTATCCAGAGTGCTCTTGAACATGACAAGATTATGAATTCTAGTCATGATAAAATATTGGTTGAACAAGAAGGTAATGTTGATTATTATAGACAATACTGTTATTAACATGTATATATATGTGGACATCTATCGATGTATGTGTGTATGTATATAATAGCTGAGCGCGTTGCAAGACAAGCAGCCGAAGCTTTGAAAGAGTCCCGTCGTCAAAGTAATAGACGATTTGGTAGAATTCAATCAATTCCCTCGAGTAGTAACGGTAACAGTATCAATGGTAATGATACTGGTAAGAAGGCACCTTTGCATTCTTCGCAAATACTTGCAAAGCTAAGAGAAAGAAATCTCCCTTCATCTTAATGTATACATATATAATATATTGAAATCACTATTAATACCATAGTGGTATCATACTTTATTTAATGATATAAGAAACTAATTAGATGATATATCATATCACAAACCATGAATAATAATAATTTGGTGGCGATACTTTTTTTATTGACCTTTTCCTTTTAGAATACAGCATAATTAAACAAGTATGAAAAAACAAATAAAGAATAATCTTTTTATATATGTTTTGAAGAGAAGCTTAATTGTTATATTTTTATGGAATGTCATTTTGGAATACTTGTCATGGAAACTGCTCCAATTTTAAGATTGTTCCATTAGGAAGTATACAATATTCCAACATATGCTGTAAGAACATAAAGCTACACATAGACTTAGCATACACATTCACATAAAGATAAAGAGACAAATGTTGATTATACAGTAGGCGCCTGATTTAAGGGCGGATTTCTGAAGGACAACCATGTTTACAGCACTATACAGCTATCCGATTTAAAGGTGTTCCCGATGTAAGGGTAGGATTTTAGAATATTTTGACCACCCTTAAACAGAGCGGGTACCGTATATAAAATATTAAGCTTGCTTATTATTAACTTCAAAATTATATATAAAAATGATCGAAATATATATTCTTTTTTATTTTCCTTTATATCTACATGCCTTCAGCACATCATGTAGATAAATAAATTTATCATTTATTAAACTGATTTATTTTATTTACAAAGTATGTAATAAAGTTACTGATCCAAGTTTAATATACATAGTCGACTCAGAGTATCTTGTTACTATTAATAAACTGCTCCCGTTTTTTTTTATACATATATTGCGAAACGAAAATCGATATATACTGAGCTTCATTATGTATTACATAATATCTTGGTATCATTTCAACACGAGTAAGTTGTTAGACGCATACTATATAAAGCAATGAAAATGCCTTAAATTTCAATAATAAATCGTTTTGGAAGATAACAAAAATAATTAATAATGTCCTACAAGAAATGTCACATTGATCGTTTTTGTTTTCATTTTATTTTTCATATCTACTGCTCTTTTCCTTTCTTTTTTTTCTGTTCCGCTAATTTCCGACGCTTTAGGTTTGCTTCTTTTACTTCTCCAGAAATAAACAGGGTCATTTTTAACTTATTTATTCTCAGCCGCTATCCTTTATGATATTATATTTAAAAGTAAAATGACAAGGTACTTTACTTATGGCAATCTAACCTTTTATGTTTATAAATATAATGATCTCACAAATTCCTCTGTTTCTAATAATAACAATAATAATAAAATGGGTATTAGTTACTACATAAAGAGAAATATACCATTTTGTTTTTATGGAAGCTCCCCACATCTACCACTCCACTATTATCAGACAAAAAAATTATCAAGATAAATCTGATTGGTTGGATTTTAATTTGTGTCAAGGGTCCTTCTTAAAAGAAAACAATAAAGAAAGAGGGAGAAAAGAAAAACAGGAAAAAAAAAAGGAAAAGAATGATTCTATATGATATAATATAATAGGCTATTGGATCATAAAAAACGGAAAAGGAAAAGTTTTATTATCAAGTAGAAAAAGTATCCATCACTTTAGTTTTTTTCCCCTAATTTTTTTCCATTGCTTTTAGAGACAAAAAGGAAATACTAAAATGGATGATAAAGCGAATGATAGTGAATGATCTATCATCCTTTTGGATTGTATATGTTTACAGCTATTAACTAATAAGAGATAAGAGAGAAAGAAAAGTAGATGATAACTAGTATCATGTTACTAAACTATCTCTACAGAGTTGCTGCGTCGCTAAACTATCATTAAACATATGATATAGGGTATTCTTATCATTTACAACATCCTTTATTATGAAATCATTATATTGACAGGATATTTTTCTATTTTTTTTTCTTTTTCTTAAAAAGACTGTCATTTTTTCTTTCTAAGCGTTTCTTTCTTATGGAGGACGAATTACAGTTCCCGCTGGTTTTTTTTTTTATCATTTCTCATTCGAGCCATTTTTTTTTCTCACTCACACAAAGATGATTAATTTAGTAGTTAATTGCATTTATTTACTTATAAAAAAATCCAAAGAAAAAGTGATAAACATTTTATAAATCAACGAAGAGTGGAATGGTTTTTAAGGATAGTCATTTTCATTTCATTTTTTTATTTATTTCATTTTTCCCTTTTTTCCCTTTTTTTGGAATTCCTTATTTTTAAACCCTGAACCCTATTTCTTACCTTCTCCAAGGACCCTGATGGACTTTCTGGAACCTTACCAGCTTCAAACTCAGTGAACACCGAAAATATTGTGTTCCCTGAATTCCCTATTTGTTCATTTTTTTCTGGTCTTACCAACCCACTAAATGATCACACGTTTATTGGTTTAGTTAGTTTATTATCATTACACATATCGATAAAAAAGAAAAAAAGAAGAAACCATACGCATATTTAGTATTTTTATCATTAATACGATAAAGATATATATTTATTAGGATGCTGATGATGATTATAAGTAGTAAGGGTAAAATAAATAAATAAGAAAAAGTAAGGTATACATATTTAGACATAAAAAAAGTTATTACAAATCATTATCTGATTCGTCGTCATCAACGGTCTCTTTAAACATCCAGTCTTCTACGGTCATTGGAGAAGGAATACGAGTCGCCAATAGTTTATAGCGTTTTAAAATGTCTTGATTTATTACATTGTGTGATCTTACAACTGTTTTTGTTTGAAAGTCCTCTATATGAATTCTTTCATCAATAGTAAAGCATTCTTGTTCTATGATCCATTTCTTGTTATTATTGCTCATATTACTTTACTATTTGTTTATGAGAAAAAAAAATATAAAAAAGAGAAAAGAAAAAAAAAGGTATTAGTGGGAAAAATAAAGGCTGATAAAAAAGAAAACGATGGATATTTATATATTAACCCTTTTGATTAGCTAATGTTGATAACATGATATTATCACTTGTTACATTTAATAAATACACACACACGTACACGAAAACAAGTTTATTAACGTTACGTAAAAATAGTCACACTGGATGATATATAGTGATAATATCTATTACATTAAAAATTAGGGGTCCTTTTTTTCTTTTTCTTTTTATAAAAAAATAATAACAAACAGAAATAATAACATGTTTCAAGAAAACTTATTTTAGAAACAATATCCAATTCACCCACCTTTAGGTTTCATAAGAAAAAAAAAAATAGTATTATAATTCCCGCATCTTTCCAGTTTTCCATACTTCTTTTTAAAAACTGTGTTTTTAAAAAGATTTGGACCCTTATTGGGGTCCCCTAAACTTGATGAAATTGCTTTTCATTTGTTGAAAAAGTAGTCAAGGCTGAGTTTCTTTTATTTTTTAGATGTTATTTGTGGATTACTTAAGCCTGGTTTACCAATCAATCAATCGTTGTTTGGACCCTGGCTTAAGTAATCTTAAATCCGTCACCAAAGAGACTTTTTTTTTCCTTTTTTTTTTTCATATAAATGACCCACTTTTTTTTTCTTTCCCCCATTTTTTCCCTTTTCTTCTCTCTTTCTTTTATATATAGATTTTTTTAATACCCTTTCTACATTTTTCTTTTATATATAATATTTTCTTTTAGAAATGTCCACCAACGCAAGTGATAAAATCTACAAGATTATCAATGCAAGACTCTTGATAGACCATGAAATTGTAGAGAACTCATATCTCTGGTACCAAAACGGAAAGATCATTCATCCTCAAAACCTCTTCTTCTCTGCACGTCGTGATGCTGATGAGATCATTGACGCCAAAGGTCTTTTAGTCGCACCCGGTTTTATCGATACTCAGATTAATGGTGCTTATGGTATTGACTTTGCTGACTCGGAAGAACCCGTTGAGGTCTTGAAACAAAACATTAACAAGGTCGCTAAAGGTCTCTTACAATACGGTTGTACCGCATTTTGTCCTACAGTCGTAAGTTCATCACCCGAAGTTTATGAAAAGGTAAAGTATATTTATCGCTTTAATAAAAAAAAAAAAGGAATTTGGTTTGATTTGGTTGAAGAAAAAAAAAGGGTGATCATGTTGATATGGTGGCTAATATGATGATTCTAATATTTAATGATAATAAAACCAGGTCTTACCTTTGTTAAATCGTCGTAAGGGTACTGCAAAGACAGGAGCTGAAATTCTTGGAGCCCACATTGAAGGACCTTTTATTTCGGTATTGAAAAAGGGAGCCCATAAGCAATCTGTATTCCGTGAAGCAAAGAATGGTATCCAAGATTTTGATGAGGCTTATGGATCCGAGTTAAAGAAGGGTAGTGAAGCCATTAGTATTGTCACCATGGCACCAGAAATCGAAGGTGTTTGTGACGCTATCCCTGACCTTGTGGCACGTGGTATTACTGTTTCGATCGGTCACTCCGCCTGTCGTATTGCTGAAGCTGAAAAGGCTGTCATGAAGGGTGCTAATAGTATTACTCATTTATTTAACGCTATGCAAGCTGTAAGTAATCAAAAACCTTTACTATATGTTTAAATTAATTTCTTTTTCTTTTTCTTTTTTTTTTAAAAAAAAACAGTTCCATCATCGTGATCCTGGACTGATTGGTGTGCTGGGTGCAGCTGATTTGCCAATTCCCGACAGCCCTCAACGTCATCCTGAACCTTCCAAGACTTCTCCCGCCCGCAACAAGCCCGATCCTCGTCCCTTCTATGGTATCATCGCAGACGGTGTTCACGTCCACCCCAACTCTGTCCGTATTGCCTATTATTCACATCCTAGTGGTATTGTGCTTGTCACCGATACCTTGTCTGCAATGGGTCTTCCAAAGGGTAATTATGTTCTCGGTGGTAGTGAGGTCGAGGTAGATGAAAAGGGTGGTGCTTATATCAAGGGCACAAACACATTGGCTGGTTCTACTATCACCATTGACGAATGTATCCGTAATTTCCAAAAGTTTACAAATTGTTCCATAGTCGAAGCCATTGAAGCTGCTACATTACATCCTGCTCGTTTACTGGGTATTGATGGTCGTAAAGGCACCCTTAACGTCGGTGGTGACGCTGACTTTGTCTTTTTGGATGATACTACTGGTGAGTTACGTGTCAAGCGTGTCTTTGTTGCTGGTGATGAAGTTGAACTTTAAGTAGATTTTTTTTCTTTCTTTTTTTCTTTGTTCTTTTAATATTCCTTTCTTTTAATTATATCTCTCTCTCTCTCTCACACACACACACACACACATCCGCTTTCTTTTTCTTTTTTACCTCTATCGCTCTCCTCTTGTATACATCTTTTGTAATTTTTATATTATTAATAAAAATAAAACATCATTATTTCCATATTTGTATTAGTTTAATTTAAGTTCATTTTGTTGAAATCATTTTCCCCTCTCTGACTCGTCAATTGGCACTATTACATAATTGGTTATTTATAGCATATGGTAGCGAAAAATTGTGTTTTATCATTGGAAGAGTGTTTTCTGATGGTCAGAAACTCTACTTTGAGCATTGATCTTTTGTAAAATTTGATCAATATATGGTAATAAAGAAGAAAATATATTTATGTGAGAAAGAGAAAGGAAAGGAAGAAGAAGAGAGAGAAGGGGTAATAAAGTCATATATCGTTTAATTAAAGTTGGTAGTCCTTGATCACTCCCAAAGTGACTAATTACATACTCGCCTTTAACCAATTAAATGTTCTCGTGTGAGCACACAGAAAAATAAATGAGCAATACGTTATAGGAAAGTGCAGATCACGGTAGTTTTATAAAGATTGCTTGCACCCAATTAAAACCAGGTAACCTTGTTAATAACTTTTTTTCTTTATACCTAGCAACGGCTTGCTCCCCGGTAGATCCGACAATCCGGGAGATGAATAAAAGGCAATGATCTTTCATAATAGGGCAAATTTAAGGGCTATAAGTTGATGCCTAAAACCATGATCGAGTAATGATAGTCTAATTCGCTACTAACAGCAAGTTTACCAGGATTGATTCTTCTTTCACCATGAAAATTTGATACAAGTCACGTGTTTATATCAAAGTTCCTCTAAAAAAAAAAGAAACGTTATTCCTTTTCACAACTATAACAATTCCTTTGCAAATAAACAAGACCCACATTTCACAAACCACTCTTTTTCATTATAAAAAAGAAAAGAAAGAAGAAAGAAAGAAAATTAGTATTTTGTATTATTATATTGTACACTTGTATTTGAGTTTTTCTTTTTTACAACCCAAAAAAAAGAAAAAAAACTTTTTACACTTACTCAATATAAATATATATTTTTTCTTTTTTCTCTTCTTGTTTTCCTTTTTATTATTATTTCCACTTTTACATTTATTTATTGCAATCTATTATTATTATTATTATTATTATTATTATTACTGTTACTCTAGCTATCATTATCATTTATCAGAAGTAGAAGAAAAAGCACAAAAGGAATACATTCATACACACACACATACCTATATATATATATATATATATATATATACAATATGGATTTTAGTGTTTTATCCAAATATGACGACCTATTGGCCAGTTATTTTTTAGATAGTTTCTATCTCTGGTTCAGTACAGTCAGAATGAACATGGACTTTGTTCTACCAAAGCTCGATACCGCGCCTATAGTCGATGTCATTCGAGATAAAATAGTAAAACAAAGAGATCCAAGTAAAGCTGCCTTGGAATTCCTAAAGTAATAAAAATATTCCTATTTTATATATGTGTACACAGGCTAACCTTGTCTTTAGATTGCCGTACTTTCAAACCTTTTTACAAGATAAATCCGATAAACGCAAAAGTGAATTCACTCAACATTTAAAGCGCTACATGTACATGTAAAGATCTATGAGAGAGAACAAGGGAGAAAATTTATTTATTTATTTATTTATTTCATTTGAATTGAATTGAATAATGTTATTCAATTAGGTTTATGCCCAATGCCGGTTTCGAAATCAGTTCTACTGAAAGATACACTGGACAAAAGGAAGCATGCATTGTAGCCACTAGGGATTGGGAAGCAGGTGAACAAATGACGTGCTGCCAGGGTGCTATTGCTGAATTAAACTCTGAAGAGGATGCAAGACTAAAGAAGGAAGGTCGTGATTTTAGTGTAATGGTTTCTACAAGGAAGAAGTGTACTTGTTTATTTCTAGGACCTGCTCGTTTTATGAATGTAAGCTTTTAGTAGGAAGAGGAACGGAAATAATAATAGTGTAATATACATTAACT
>VCJD01005129.1:0-11278 GCA_024140245.1 Backusella tuberculispora | reverse complement strand
TTTTTTTTTTGCTGGCTTGACTATGGCATAACCCTCCAGAGTATTCCGGTATGGAAAGGAATTTAATAGATTGGCACGGTTATCAAAATTCAAGCAATTCTCCAATACATATATACTTAAAGTTGATTTTCATACACTTAAGTAATCATTAAACAATAAACCTTTACAGAGAAGGCTACCCATAATCTTGCCTAATATATCATTTACTTTAATGAAGCTTTGAAAACTACCTAGTTTGTATAGTGCAAAATAATTCTCTTCAATAAAAATATACTCTATCTCTGGAACGAGTTGGCTAATTGCCAAAGATTGTGAAACTAAAAAAAAATTGGAATAGTGATTCTAGTAATATTTTATATTACTGGATTGTCGAACAAAGGTACACGTGGTCGTATCAAGCAGAGATTTGTTTAAACAAAAGTGAAAAATTCCACTGATTACTCAGTCGCAGTGTTTGAAATCGACAATGATCAAGTTTCTATAAAATGATAAATCAGATCTTATATTAAAAATATGACATGAACTCAAAGGAAAAAACACACACACAAAAGAACAGAAAAGAAAAGAAAAGAAATCGCAAAACGGCATTTGCCACCTTAGTAGGTTGACTGATGTAGTACGTATTTTCTTAATTGAAAAAAAAGGTCATACACTTCTGTGCACTTTTTGAATAAAAACAATTCAATTGTGTTCCTCAGAATATCTCTGTGAATAAAGAACTCGATTATTGGCAAAATGCTTCTCCAAGGTAAAACGGCTATAAAAATCTTCAAGATAGGATACTTTGCTTTTATTTTTTGGATGCTATTTTCAATGAATCGTTTCTATAAAAATACGTCAACTTTCACTTTTCAAAAAGGAGCATAACAGTCTCGTGAAAAAAGTGTATAGCCATCTGCTTTATACAAAAGAAAAGGAAGAAATCTTTATATTTAGAAATAATAATTGGTCAATGTTTGATTTTAAGGGGGGAAATATATGCTAAATTCATATAGACTTTCTTTAATTGTACTTGTCAAACTTTATTCTCTAGCAGAGTCACGTTGTTGTGATAAATTACTAATGGTGTAACGGTGTTCTCCCCACTCTTTTTTCACCTCTTGGTCTATATATATATAAAAATAAGGTTAAAATAGATCAAAAAATAGGAAAATCCAGCTTATCAGCGAAAGTCACGTCATAAAAAAAAAAGAACACTTACCACACAGTTTTACTGCTTCTTTTTTAAATACAAGTTTTTTATTTTTCTTTTGTATGTATTTCGTCAAAATAATAGATGAACACTGCGTGAGAATAAAGAATTTGATTGAGTTTTTAGATCAAAAAAGAGAGATTATTTACTCACGGTATGAAAACCCCACACTTTGTAATACATCGAACCATCAGCAGTTTATGTATTTGTTTTTCGTCATTGCTAATTTTTTTATTGTAACAGTGAATCTATCGTCAATTGGATGTTTTTTTTTGAAGGAGTTAGAACTTACTGGTAGCTTCACAACACCTATATTTATCCGCTTCAATAGAGAAGGAAGAAGCATCAAGCTTCATTCTATCACTAATTAAGCTATAAATCTGCTTCATGGTCAAAGTTAAGCGGGTGATTATTCCAAAAGCTTGAATCAAAAGATAAAAGATTAATACGAAATAAGTGAGCAAATACATACACATTGGGTATTCGTTATAATCAGAGTAAACCTTGAGTCCAAGGAAAAGGCATTAATATGTATTTTTGAATAATTAACAGAAAATGTATTTTATATTTTTCTTATGGGTAGTATTTCCAGATAGTGAAGCCATTGGCAAGCGGAAGTGAAGGGCTACATAAATAAATAAAAAAGGCTTTAAGTATCTTTACCGATTTAGTCAAACTATTCAATATTTCCTTTGTGGTTTCAATACTACTGAAACTAACACATAATTTCCTTGTCATTGGATCTACCCTGCCCTGGTCGCAAATGTTTGGCGATCCTGATCTCAATCTCACCTTAATATATTTGATAGTATGCTATTAATAAAGTCAAACCAAAATAAATTCTAGATCCCATCTTTTACAGGCGAATATTGGGTTGATCAAATACAACACCAAGTATGGGTATTATCTAATTATATTTTTGTTCTTGAGAAATGAACACATACAGCCTGAACTTGACTCAGGCTCATTATCTTATATATATATATCACACGCATACAAAAAAAAAATACAAGTACCAAACTACTGGACATTCCAATTTGTTTCAAACATAGAAGAATCAGTACCTAGTGGTTAATTTAAAATGCTCACAATGATTGATATATGTCTCGTTTTCCACAAGACAAATCAATGAATATAACTTTTTTTTTCAAAACAAGTTCTTTACATGTAAATTTGATCTAGATACTTTATAGCATTCTTAATTATAAGCTTTTGAAGTTTCAAAAAATACCTTTATTATCCTGGATAGAGCTAGCTTCGAATGATATGAGTCTGTTATAATTGAAAAAATAGTAAATAGATCTTATTCGAACGAGATTCCAATCTGTAAGTATGAGCTTGATTCGCTATCATATTTATTGTATCTTAAAGTATAAGATCAAGCGAAAAAAAGTTTGGTGATGTGGGAAATTTCAGCCCAAGGGTTTTTGAA
Organism: Backusella tuberculispora; assembly: GCA_024140245.1. NCBI lineage: Eukaryota > Fungi > Mucoromycota > Mucoromycetes > Mucorales > Backusellaceae > Backusella > Backusella tuberculispora. Next base: position 8,654 of record VCJD01005129.1, on the reverse strand, counting down.
GTCAGTGAAGCGGTAACTTTAGAGTTTCTCCGTAAATTAACTAAGCACGTACTTAAGTAAGCATACTATATATACATATAATAAGAAATAGTTGAACAAAGGAAACCAAGCCAAAAAGAGTGAGTAATAAAATAACTTTTTTGAGTTAAACTGTTATTAAAAAGTAATAAGTATTTCTCCGTTATCTTCCATCTAATTGGCAGTGGAACCACAGCATCCTTATCATGATATTCGAAAAAAAGGTTATTTCCGTAATGATGGGAATAAGGTACACGTATTTTTTTTTTAAGAAAAAAAGTCATTGTAACAAAAAATATATTTAACATTCTAAACTCAGCATTTGTTCCATCTTGTGTTCATTTTTTTTTAAAAAATATATATATAGTTGGTAGACAATGAAGTAAAAACCTAATTTGTATATTTATAAATATATAAATGATACTTCAGAAGTTAAAAAAAAAAGCTTTGATCAAGTCTACTTTAAAAATACATTCTAAAAAGTTGCTACAACGAAATCGGAGTAGAGGCGGAGTTTTTGCGTTGTTTTATATAAAAGATGAGCAGCTTAACTTTATAAAAGAGTGGACGATAATAAATCTAACCTAAAACAATTAAGTAGCTTTTTTTTTTCAATATATATTTATATTTTACGTAATAAAACGAATAAAGATATAGAATGAAGATACTTTAATTGTCAGCATTGTTATCTCTTTATATTCTTACCCTTACATAATACTTGCATTAATGCATTTGTTTATTTTTACTTTTATCTTGTAGGATAGCTTAGTAAAGTGTCTAAAGTGTATCATGTGGCTTCAACTGTATAACAATTAAAGCGTACCACAATAAGCGGAGATCACAATTCTGGTCAATTTTTAATTTGGATTCCACTCAAAAGAACCAGAACAATGAGAGAAGTTTATGATGGAAAGAATTCGTTATTTAAAACTACAGATAAGCGAGTATGGAGTTCCTATTGTATCTACTTCAAACATTTCTTTTCTTTTCTGTCTTTTTTTTTCTTTATTCCTTACTATTTTTCTTGTATTGATTTTTATTTGTTTTGTGTAATGAACTTTCTTTTTTTTTGGTACAACATTTAATATACATACGAGAGGAGGGGAAGGGAAGAGGGAGAGTAAAAGAGGGGGGAAATATCATAAATAACATAAAATGGGAATGAAAGAAGGGAGGGACTTTTTTGACTTCTTTTAAACAGTAATAAACAAATTAACAGCATTGGAACGACTTTCAAATGCCATTTGTACGTCTTCATCTGAATTAATTGTAATAAGATCACCGTCTTCATCTTCGTATTTTAACCTTAGAATATCATTGGGTTTTAAATGAGAGACCAATCTTATTTTTTTGTCTACTTTGTCCATCAATTCTATAAAAGTTACTTCAAGTGGGCACAGAATGACATAAATACCATCGTTGTAATTTAGCTTGATTTTGATATTGTTTTGTTGTTCTGAAGGTGAGGGAGGTTGATACATATTACGCTCCTCCCATTTATGTATATTGGGGCTGCTTTGTGATCGGAGTCGATTGGATTGAAATGTATTATTGTATGAGGTGGATTGGCTACGGCTCATGTGAGGAGGGAGTGGGAATTGTCGGTAATCTTCAGTGTCACTTGCCATAAATTTTGAGCCAATATCGACTAGTGGTGACCCATCCCTTTGTCTAGATGATGGCTGTGAAGCTCGTGAGCTGCTTGTAGGTGAAGAAGGATTAGAAGGTGGAGGAGATGCTGGGTAATAGTAGTCTTGTGAGAGTGTATTTGTGCTGGAGCTAGAACGTGGAAGAGGCATGGTTTGATAAGAACGCAATACTTTATTGCCATTATTATATCCTCCTGTTGCTGGCTCGGCGCTCATATTGCGTGGCATTTTGGGACGCCCTGAAATGGAATTCAGTAGGTGAGCGGACATAGAATTCGATCGACTGCGTTGGTAGGCGTCCTCATCGTCAGTCTGATCACTTTCGTCATCGTCGTCAACACGCAAGAAGTCGGGAACACCGGTAGGCATTGTCGGTGACTTCATAGATGCTAGTTGCGTGTTCGACACGGTTGTCTTCATCGGTGTCATAACTCGTCTTAGCGTGTTTTCCCAAAGTTTAATCTGTTCTTCGTTACGGAATCGGATAAGGATACGATCAACTTCACGGTCCCTCCATTCTAATGCCAAGGACCAAACACCATTCTCTGAACGATTATGCACAGCCAAGATACGGTTAGTGAAAACAAGTCCTCTTGGCTGAAGACTTGCTCTTCGTTTCTTTTTAATAGAAATAGCATTTTTTGTAGATTTTCCTTTGTCCTTTGTTTCTTTGCAGATTAAAAGCGTTTTTTCAAAAAAGAAGACTTGGAGTTCCTTTTCCGTATCGTCAGTTGAGGTAAGAGTCAATTTATCCTGCAAAAGAAGACTACCAAAACTATCGATATTGGAGCCTCTTAATTCATCTAATCTTGATTTGAGGTTCTCGACGACCTGCATGTTTTCATGCTTTCTTTGTGTTTCATTGACTTTTTCAGTGACACGCTTAATTGCCTCGAGACCTTCCTCCATTTCAGCCACATGAGGCCAATCCGAGTTTGTGCTTTTGATCAACTGTTGCATCAAGAGTGGGTATTTACAGATACGTTGCACAGGCTTAATCAGCATAGAAGGTAGCTCATACACAGGGTTAAGGATGTCTGCTAGTTTCTGCAGCTTAGGAGCTTCTTGTGTTACAAGGTCTTGTGCAGAAAAGTAGTTTGAACAATAAGGTTCGTACACCGTAAATTGATCTTCCAACTGCGAAAATAATGAGCCAAAGTTTTGTTCCTGAGCTGACTTCTCAGCAATTTCTTCGAGATGAATCAAGAATCGACGTTGGAAATCCACAAGTGAATTGAGATTACCAAAGAGATAATGAACTGTATCGGGTGTCAAAATTTCCTGAATTTGTAATTCACGCATATAATTCTAATAATATAATACAATAAATACTTATTAATTATATTATTTCAAATACATATATATTATGTTTTATTATTACTAATAGTTACATATTTTAACTTACTTGCAGTGTTTCTAAGTCTTGCACATATTTACGTTCAGTTTCGAGTATTTCAACAACTACTTTATCACGGGTGTCTTTGGGTGTATTTTCATATGAGTCACGGTTAGTGGAATGAACTGAGATGGTGCCATTTTTCTCAAGAATATTTAAAATCATATTTATGGTATTTACTACCTATTTTATACAATTTTTGTTTATTAAACTCTTGTTTGTTTATATCATAGCAAAATATTTATATTTACCTTTACGAAGCCATTAGTGTTATCTTTATAAAGGTCTGATAAAGTGAATACGTCTTCTTCTTTAAAATTTAATTGGTTACGACAAGCAACGATAAAGTGGTAGACAGTTTTTTTGCATTCATTTATTTGGAAATTGGCCTGATATTTCAGTGGCTCTTCCGGATTTAACGCATTAAACAGAGCTGCCAAAGGAGCACCTCTTCGGCAAATGGACCATAGCTTTGAAAGTGGATCGCTTGTCGTATTGCCATTTGTGGAATCGGATGACGTGCTGGCGGATGAAAGAGTCTCATTCTCCAAGTGGGTTGACATGCCTTCAACCAAACTCAGTCTGTCCAGTACAGAACGACATGTATGATAAAGTGAAGTACTATTTGCAGGTTTATTGGTAATAGAAACAGAAGGAATGGGGGTATCAATGACAGGCTGCGTGTGTATCATCGTAGGTGGTGCTGTTGGTCTTTTTAAAGCTGTCGCCATCCACTTATATTTTTCTTCTTTTTATTTAATGTTGATTTAGTAAAAGGGAAAAGAAAAAGAAAAAGAAAAGAAAAAGAAAAAATAGACAGAGCGAAAGAAAAAGGAAGAAAAGTCAGAAACAAAAACAAAAAAAAAAAGTCCCAAAAGAGGGCGATTATCGTAATGCTAAATTAGGAAATCCTAGGTCGGGTGTTTTATATTCAATATTTTTTGGTATAAATCGTTGACTCGGGCCCCAATGAAAAATCACTGCATGATTCACGTGATACAGGATAAATGTTTTGCATTTCCCACCAGCATCTCAAACCTTTCATCACAATTATCTTTTTCACCATTATTTATTTTGATATGACAGAATCACGCAAAGTGCATGAGCTACCATTTCATTCATTATATCAAGAACTTCTGTGGGGTAAGCATGCAACGCGTGAAACACATTTGATTCAGCTTGACATGTAGTAAAGCTAATATTTAGCCAATAGAACGGTCATCGCAGCCTCATCGGCCGCTGTTGTAGGCGTTATATCTGGTTATCCTGTAAGCTTCACCATCTTTCAGTCAAGTAGAATAAATAATAACACCTTATTAGTTTGATTCTATAAAGACACGATTACAAACTCAGCATTATGATTCTATTAATGCTTGTATCAAGCAAACATATAAAGAAGAGGGCATCCGAGGCTTTTTTAGAGGTAAAGTCTTGCATTGACATCACGCTTACTTATTCTCATTAATTTGTCCAATCTATTATTTTAAAAAAAGGGGTCATCCCACCTTTGATTACGGTGAGCATCATCAAATCGATTTCTTTTTCTGTTTATGAAAAATCAAAAAAATCTCTCAGAAAGAGTTATCCGATTAACAAGGACACGTTATTTTCTACCATGTTCATTTCGACCACAGCAGGTTCTGTGAGCGGTGCTTTTATTGCTACTCTCAGCTGTCCGTTTGAATTAGTCAAGGTGCAAAAGCAACTAGAGTTTTTACTGCAGGCTAGCAGTATATCTACAGGCGCTACTGTAATGCGCACTGATCTGAAACCTGTCGTTAATAAAACCGTCGGTGCAGGTATACCAATTTCACCTACTGCAATACCGCCTACACCTCCCGAAAAAAAGAGATTATACTCTACATCTACATCTACCTTTACCTCTACATCTAGCTTAGCATCTGCTAAAGAAATCGTAAAAAAGAAAGGTATTTTGGGCTTGTACAATGGCTTTAGTCTTCATCTTGGTAAGCCATCTATATATAATACTAGATTTCTTTTAAATGATTGTAAATTTATTCTTTTGTTTAGTTCGAGATACTATAGGAACAGGTGTTTATTTTGGGGGATATGAAACTACTAAGTTTATTCTTAGTGGACAAAATAAGCAAGCAGGGCCTGCTACTCAGTTTTTAGCAGGAGGCATTTGTGGATTAATGTGTTGGGTTGTAGTATTTCCCTTAGATTTAGTAAAAACATTGATTCAAAAGGAAATATTGCTTCCTAAGCCCACTTATAACAATGCAATTGAATGTGTACGTGATATTTATAAGAGGAGCGGTTTTACAGGCTTTTACAAAGGAATTACGGTGACACTGATACGTGCTTTTCCTATTCATTCTCTTAACTTTTTGGTTTACGAACAAACTTTAGTTCTTGTAAAACATTTGTCAAATCATCAAGATTAGTATTTATACCTTTTTAATAGATTTTTTTGTTATTTTAATTGGATATGTATTTATAGCTGTATTTGTACTTGTTAACGCTAGTGTTGATAATAATAATGATGATACTTGATTTCTTTACTGAAGAGGGGAATAAAAGAAAAGAAATAGCAATTCATAAAGTTATATATTTGTATATACGTATGTAATTACTTTTATTTACTAAGAAGCAGTGAAGTATTCCCTAATCATAAAATATACTTTGCAAGTTTACTGTGTTAAAAAAGTATCTGTTTTCATCTGATCAAAGGCAAATATTAATACATATCTACAAAAATTACTAGATATTATTATATATACTTGAACAGCATGGTGACAACTTTTTTTTTTTGGCAGAAACCTTATTATTGCAAAAAGAACAATGGTATATACAGAATTAATGCTTTGCTTCTTTTTATTAATAACTACTGAATTTATGAGCTTAGACAGCAAAATATAAACCAAAGCTGATACTTTTATCTTAACCTAAAAAGAGAAGCATCTTTTTGTTGTTACTATTTGCTTGTAAACACTGTGAAAACGAGTCCATTCCAGTCACAGCTAAGTGTGAGCTTCAACAGTAACCGCATTTAGTAGCTGTTTTGTATAAAAGTTTAATTAATAAGAGATAGCTATAATAACTAAAATCTGATACGAAGTATAATGGAGGACACGTAAAAAGTTTGAATCGAGGTTCATTCTGCGTGATTTGACTTAATGGTATCCGTTAATGATTGGCTAACCTGAAAACTATTAATGTGACTCAGTTTCATTTACATTCAGCACTGAAAATAATATCATAAGCTTTTCATTATGAAAATATTTTAATTGTTCGTTTCTCTCCTTTTTTTTTTCTTGCTATATAGAAATGGAGATACCAAAACAAAGTTTTGCACAAAAGTTGCGCATTGTAGAAAAGGCCATTAAAGAATGCGATTTTATGGCTATCGATACTGAATTATCAGGTATAAAGATATAAGTAAAGTTATATATTCTTTTATTAATACAAAAAAAAAAGGTCTTCATCGTCCTCCTAAGCCAGTTAGAATCTATACGATGGCAGATCGCTACATTGAATATAAAGAGGCCACTGAGCGCTTTATTATTATTCAATTTGGTCTTTGCACTTTTACCTGGGACGAACCCTCAGGTCGTTATATTGCAAAACCTTTTAATTTTTATGTTTTTCCAACTGGTGCTACTGGTAAAATTCAAGCAAACCGCGTCTTTATGACACAAGCTCAAGCTTTTGATTTTCTTGTTAAGCAATCATTCGATTTTAATAAGGTTGGTATAAATATTGTCACTTAGAAAAGAAAGGAAAAGAGAGAGAGACAGAAGCTTATTAATTTTTTGGTTTTATTTATAACAGTGGGTCTATCAAGGTGTTCCTTATTTAACTAAAAAAGAAGAAGCGTTTTATTTGGAGGAAGCTCGGAAGCGTATGAGTGACGATATGCCTGATATTCCTATAGATGATAAAGAAGTTGGTTTTATGAATAAAGCAAGAGCTTCAATTGATGAATGGATTTCAACTGAGAAGCCAGCTGATCCTGAAGGTATAAATATCATGACGCGTAATGCATATCAGCGTAGGCTAATTTATCAGGACGTGCGTAGTAGGTATGTAACATGTATGATGTTCTCTATTGCTAGGCCTTGTATTTATTTACTAGTAAATTAGATATAAAGATTTGACTGCTATTGGTATGTCTGGTTTTATTCGTGTTGTACGTTTGACGGAGAAACAGGCAAAAGAGCGAGAAAGAGAGGCAAAGGAAAAGATTGAAAAGGATCTTGCAACTGCTATAGGTTTTAGAAGAGTCATTGATATGATCTCAGAATCAAAAAAGATTGTAGTAGGGCACAATATGCTCTTGGATATCTGTCATGTTATTGGCCAATTCATCGAACCCTTACCTGAAACTTTACCCGAGTTTAAAAAGCTTGCACATGATATTTTCCCAAGGTAAATACAAAGAATATCTTGAATCAATCAGATTTTTATTATTAAATTTACGAAAAAAAAAATTGCTACGTTTTAGAATGATCGATACAAAGTATATATGTGCTACCGATCCTGGTTTCAAATCACTGTTTGGTACTGGCACTGCTTTGGAAGCATTGAGATTCGAGACGAGTAGAGAAGCGTTTTCTAATCCTAAAATAGGTAAACTTACAAATACATAGATATCAGCGTGCACATATATAATACACTATACTTTCATAGTATAGTTAAGGCTTATTATCTTATTTAATAGACATGCATCCGGAATTCCCTCGTTATCTCACTGAAATGGCTCACGAGGCAGGCTATGATGCTTATATGACAGGTGCTGTGTTTTTAAAGTTAGTATCAGCTCTAGATAAAAATGTCAATCCTAGTAAGTTTGAGCCTAAGGAAGAAGAAGAAGAGGAGGAGCCCGTTAAACGTGTCACTGAGGATGGTTGGGATATCAGTGAAGAAGAAGAAGAAATGAACAATGAAAGCTGGACTAGCAATGACGAAGATGTTTATAATTATGGCTCAATCAAAGTGGACCTTTCGGATAACGATAATCAACATAATACCTTATTGGAGCCTTTTTTGAACAAATCTGTACTTGTCCGAACTGCCTATGATTTCTTCGATTTTTGCCAACCAGAAACAATTACAAACCAGAGCAATACATTTTATGTTAATCAAAAAGGTGAATCTGCAGAAGGTAAGGCGTCTGAAATATTGTCAAAGTATGGAAAACACATCGTGGAGCGTATAGATGAGGAATCTTTCTATGTCACATTTGAAAGATTAAGTGTAAATCCTACTGAATTAAAATTACAATCAGAAGACCTTATTATTTTACCTGTTGCTGAGTATTTGAATTAATAATAATAAAAAACAATGATTAAAATATATAGAAGAAATTTATACCCTTAGGAATAACTTGATTTTTACAGTTGCAAATTACAAACCTTTGTCTTTATTTTTTTTATCATTATTATCATTATTATTGTGGGCGCTTTTAAAAAAAAGTTTTTGCTGATGTATACATACTATATTTTAAGAACTCTACTACTCCTGCCAATCAATACTGTTGTGATTACATTTATGAGCATTCTTTATATAGTACTCCAATATATCTGACCGTATATTATATATCATTTTTACCAAAAAAAAAAAAAAAA
>VCJD01005122.1:0-14677 GCA_024140245.1 Backusella tuberculispora | reverse complement strand
AATATAGAGTACAAGGTATATAGAAATAAATAAATAAACATAATACGCATATATATATATATATATGTGTGTGTGTGTACATGCATTATTCATCAAAATCTAATATAAACACTTTTTTTTTAGCTTAAGCTTGTAAACCCTTCTGGTGAACGCTTAGAACATTTAATCACTCAAATGAAATGGAGGTAAAGAAAGTGTTATAATCATCAATATTAAAATGAAACTTTGCTCTAATATGAATATTAGATTATCAGAGGGTAATGGACAAGCGGTTTATGAAATAGGTGTGGATGATGATGGTACAATAAAAGGTACTTATTATTATTTTTCTCATCACATTTATGATAAATATAACAATCATTAACTAAATATTATATTTCATTTCTTTTTCTTTAAAAAGGCCTTTCTAATGAAGAAATGGAATTATCGATTGATACACTCAAGAAAATGGCATCTGCATTAAATGCTCATATATCAGTTATGCGTGAATTTACATTGGACGAATTAGCAAAAGTAGATAAAAAAAAGAATGCGAAATTTAGAGTCGCAGAGATATTGATAAAGAAGCTTCCAGCTGAAGAGTGTCAACGATTTGTAGATCTTCGGATTGTATTGGTTGGTGGGTTAGGTGCTGGCAAATCCACATTTTTGGGCTCTGTTTCCCACGGTGTCAAGGATAACGGACGTGGAAGTACACGGTTAAATATGCTGCGCCATCGTCATGAGGTGGAGTCAGGTAGAAGTTCATCCATTTCGCATGAAATGATCGGTTATGACTCACAAGGAGTCTTAATAAACTACGCCACAACCAATGTTAGTACCTGGGAGCAAATTTGTGAATCAAGCAGTAAAATTGTTACTTTCTTGGACACATGCGGTTACCAAAAATATCTTCGTACCACAATATCTGGCCTAATGGGTTATGCCCCAGACTATGCCTGTTTAGTCATTTCTGGTAATGCTGGTAGTATCTCGGATGAAATGACAAAAGAACATTTGTCTATCGCTGTCATGTTGAATGTTCCAGTGTTTGTATTAGTTACTAAAAGTGATGTCACTATGCCTGATCAGCTAAGACACACCTTGCGTTCATTATTGGATATTCTAAAGGCACCTTGGATTAATAAAACACCTGTCGTGGTGCAATCAGAGAGCGATATACCAGCTTTAGCGTCTCAATTCGCTAGAAAGGGTCCAGAATTACCTATTTTCATGATATCAAATGTAACTGGTGCCAACATGAATCTATTGCATAAATTCTTTAATCATTTACCGAAGCCAGCACGCATGAATTATGATGAACTCTTGGAGGAACCTGTAGAATTTCAAATAGAAGACGTTTATAGTCTATCGGAAGTTGGCATTGTAGTGGGAGGCGTATTAAAACAAGGTCGTATTAATGTGAGAGACCAATGCCGTTACCATTTAGGACCTAATGCAAAGGGTGAGTTCACTAGTGTAAGGGTGATGTCGATTCATAGACATCGTATGCCTATTCAGTATGTACATGGAGGTCAAACCGCAACTCTGGCGATATCTGATTTTGAAGACGAAAATTGGAAAATACAAAAAGGAATGGTGCTATTGGGAACCGATGTACCTACATGCTATTATGAGTTTGAAGCAACCCTTATGGTGCTATATCATGATGTTGGTGTTACTAAAGGAACATGTGGTATTGTCCATTCAGGCTCTATTCGTCAGCATGCCCGTATTGTCTCTATTGACGGTGCTGAGGACAACATGATACGCACAGGAGAACAAGGCGCTTGTACATTAAGGTTTTTATATGAACCTCGTTACTTGAATGTTGGTGCTGAGATCCTTTTCATGGAAGGAAAATCGAAATGTCTAGGGAAAATCACTCGTTTGATAAATTAAAGACATAATGTAATTACATGCATATGTGTAATTATCATCCAGCATTTCATACATATTAGTATATAATAATTAATTAATACATATAGACATTAATAAATATATAAATATCCAAAAAAAAAAAGGAGTAGGGAAAGGAAACACATATTTATATGATAAAAATAGTGAATAGTTTATCACTATCGATTTCTTTGATATATATCCAGATATATCTGGGTTTGAACAGCTGCATGAACTTTTATTTTTTTTTTTAACTACAAGATACCAGGATACATCTCCATAATAGTATCAGCAAAGGTCTGTGAATAAACACCAGCGATTTCTTTTGAATCTCTATAAAGGATTTCTCCGTGATTATCTATGAATACACACATTGAACCTGGATGCTTTTTGAATTCTTTAATCATTTTCTGAAAGTATTTAAGCGCCATTGTGGTATTTTGAGACACACCTTTCCCATAATAGTAAAGAAGTCCAATGTTGTAATTGGCTTCGATATTCCTTTTGTTTAAAGCTTTTTCGTAGTAACTAAAAGCTTTTTCGAGATTTTTGATAACACCGTGACCATACTCGTAAAGCAATCCAACATTACGCATAGCATGTGCTATATGTATATCTTTGACTGAATCATTATTGTTAATCAGAGTTTTATATAGCCTGTAAGCTTCGTTAAAATTCTGGTGTTCTTTTGCACTGTGATATAGGATCGCCAAAGTGAGTGCCCCAGTAAGATCCTTATTCTTGATTGCTTTATCTAACCAGAAGATTGCATTTTTGAAATCAGGTTTTGTGATACGATCATTTTGGTACAATAATCCAAGCTCGGTTTGTCGCTCTGGTTGGTCTTTCATTGCAAGCTCGGTAAGCCAGTGTATATAACTTTGAGGATAAGTACCATCATTCTCTTTTTTTGAGTAAAATCTTAAAAGATGACGTTGGGATTCATCGTGTCCTTTATTTGCTGCTCTAGTATAGTAGCCTATAGCTTTATCAGTATCCGGTACATTACCTCCTACCCCATTGTAATATATATATCCTAAAGTATACTGAGCATCTGTGTGGTTACTACTTGAAGCTCTTTTATAATGATCAATAGCGGTTTCAATGTTCAAGGTAACGTATTTACCATCCTTATAAGTGTTTCCCAAAACGAACTCAGCTTCGTCAGCATATTCACCTTTGCTTTTGGCCACTTCTGTAAACATAGCTATAAACTTTGGTATTCTACTGTCATTTGTTCGTATGTTTTTAAATTGGACTATATCAATCGAGCTGCCATGCTTATTTTTAGCTGCCATTTTATAGTATTTAAAGGCTTGAATATAATTTTGAGTTATTATATCTCCTTGTAAGAATATATTTGCCAATGTATACTGTGTTTCCGCATTTTTATGTTTTGCAACTTTAACATAAAGATTGACAAGGTGCTGGTGATAAATATTGCCTACCAATGGATAATCGTAATATTGATCTAGAAAATGTGCTGCAACTTCTCCTCCTTCCCTCCATGATTTAGTAAAGTATCTAACTGCCTTTATATGATTTTCTTCCTGGTAGCGAGAGGAACCCAGTATATAAAGTGCTTTATGATTACCTAAATCGGCAGCATTACGAATATATCTTGAAGACCGTTCCAAATCTCTTGATACACCTGAACCATTATAAATCATTTTTCCCATTTCAAGCATTGCTTCATGATTTCTCGATTTGATTGCGCTATTAAACCACTTGATAGCTGTATAGTAGTTTTTTTGAACACCCAGTCCGTTTTTATATAGCCTCCCCAAACATGTCTGAGCATCAGCAGATTTCAAATTAGCTGCCATGTCATAATATTTTGCCGCCTCTGTATAATCTTTATCAATACAAATTCCATGCTCAAAGACATACCCCAAAGTGTATTGTACTTGGACATCATCCGTTTCTGTTGCAATGAATTTATGCATTTCAATCGATTTTTCTCTTTCAAGTCTGTCCATGTTTGAGTTACTATTTCCAATATCTAATATACAAGCTGCGTTGAAATCGTCGTTTTGTGCTTCTTTGAATAATTGATATGCTTTTAAGTAGTCTGGTAGCACACTACCTTCACCGTTAAAGTAGATACGCCCCAAAAGATATTTGGCCTCTGTATTTCCGTTCTTTCTAGCTTTTTTAAAAAACATAATGGCTTCTGAAAATTTCAGAGCTTTGGCATTCAACTTTCCAGCTTCTACTTGAGCAAGAACATGACCACCCATCGCTGCTTCTTCAAACCATATTTTAGCTTTATAAGGATTATATAATATTGATTCTGCGCTGGCATATAGATTACCAAGCTTGTACTGTAGATTGATATCACCTTTATCTGCTTTAAATTCGAACATGTTAAGCGCCCATTTATTATTGGATGATCCTGTATAGTATTCTGGTTCCAGAGTTTCGAAGATTTGTTTTGCGCCAACATGTCCTTTTTCAAAAGCTTTAGAGAAAAGTTCAAAAGCTCTTGGATAATCTGGATCTATATTATCTCCGTTACAATAAAATACTGCTAGACAAAAACAAGCTTCAACATTATTACTGCTAATAGCTCTATTATAGTATTCAATACTCTTTTCGTAATTTTTTGTGATTCCCTTTCCTCTTTCGTATAAAGAAGCTATTCTAGTTAGGGCATTCGAGTTGCCTCTTTTTGATGATTTTCTGTAGTAAATGAGTGCTTTTTTGTAATCTTGTTTGACAAGAACTGCCTGTTCAAATAAGAGACCTAGTTTATACTCTGCTTCTTCGTTTTCGTTTTCTGCTGCTGCGTTGTACATTTTTACAATGTCCTGTACTTTTGGTTCTATGTCGGGGGAATATGATTCATCGCTTGCAATCCAAAATGCTTCCTTGTAACCCATTTTCCAGGCAGATTTAAACAGTGAGTAAGCTTTTAAATAATTCACATGACGAGATTCTTGATCGACATAGATACAGGCCAGTTGATATTTTGCGTTACAACTATGATCGACTGCTTTTAGATAGAAATCGATTGCTATTCCGTAATCTGTTTCGACGCCTTGTCCATTTTTGTATAATGTTCCAAGCCCTACTTGCGCATCTATATTTTTTTTCTCAGCTGCCATTTTATAGTATTTAAAAGCTTTTTGATACTTTTTTTCCAACTCGTATAAATAGCCTAGCCGATACTGAGCCTTATCGTTTCCTTTTTGGGCAGCTTTCTGATAATGATCCTTGGCGCTGCTAATTTTTTTAGGCACGCCCTCACCTTCTTCGTACATACGTCCAAGATAATATTGAGCATCATCATTTCCTTTATACATTGCGAATGTGTACCATTTAATGGCTTGCCATGCATTTTTCTTCACACCTTCACCTTTCTGGTAGAGTTGGCCTAAATCACATTGTGCTTTACGATGACCATGTTTAGCTGCTTTCATGATCCATTTCACGGCTTTGCGTAAACTTTTCTTTGTTAACTGACTAAGGTAGTACATTTGTCCAACATTGTATTGAGATTCTATTTTTCCACTAAGAGCAGCTCTGAGATACCATTTAAACGCAATATCAGTGTTTTTATCAACAAAATCACTTCCATTTTTGTATTGTAATCCAATTTTTTCTTGCGATTCAGGATCTCCAATCAGTGCTTTCTTAGCTAACTCTTTAAATGTTTTTGTGTCGTTGTATTTTTCTGAATTTAATACATCTAGTCGCAACTGGGCTGTAACACAACCAATCTTGGATGACTCTATATAATACTGTTTTGCCATATCTTGGTCCTGGCTGCTATTTGATCGATTTTGATACAATTGCCCTATACATACTTTTGCAACTGTATATCTTTGAAGTGATGCATCTTCATACCATTTAATTGCTTTTTCGTCATCTCTGGGGACTGCTTTGCCTAAACGATAAAATTTTGCCAGGCTAAATCCAGCATCTTTGTTTCTGTTATTTGCTGACATTTCAAACCATGTAAACGCTTTTTCTCGGTCTTGATCAATACCGTGACCAAATTCGTAAGATAAGCCGACCAAATACTGGGCAATTGGATCATCTTGATATGCGGCATTCAATAAAAAAAGAAACCCTATTTCAAATTTTTTTTGTTTCGTTCGGCTTTTCTGATACAAGATCCCTAAGTTTCTCTGGGCGTTTTTCAATCCTTTTTCTGCTGCTTTCTCGTAACATCTTATTGCTTTGTATTGGTTTTTTCTAGCTCCATAGCCATGGTGATACAAAAATCCAATCACCTGATAATCATCTTCATTTGGTTCCCTTTTGGAATACGATTCGAGTAGTTTTTTGAAGTAGTCTTGAATGTCGGTATTTGTTTTATAAGATTTTTTAATATAGTCAGCAGCATGTTTATCACCACAGATTGCCGCCTCAATGTAATGTGAATACGCGTTTTGGATGCTCATTTGCGTACCGTCCCCGGATTCGTACATCTTGCCGAGTCTAAAATGGGCTTCGCCACTACCGTGAGAAGCAGCAGATTCAAAGCACCTAGATGCAATGGGCGCTCTGTGTTCTATATGTTGAGAAGTATATATTATTACTCCCAAATCATATTCAAAAAATCTATTATCAAGATCAATATCGCTTTTGATATACTGATCAAGATCAACCCTTTTAGCTAAGTCTCCTGTTATTTTTTCATTTTTTATTTTTATTAGTCAGAGCTCTGAACTATACTTTTGCTTATCATGTATATTTCGAATTAAACCTACTCTTCTGACTTTTTGTCAGTAAATCACTCATTTTTATGTATCTTTGTTTTGAGACACAAATGTTCGTCCTTTTGAAAATAGATAATATAAAGAAGAGGAAAAAGGGAGAGAAAAAAAAAGCTGTAATGCGATTAATTTCTTTTGTGAAACTAACTCGAGAATTAGTGACACAAGGTTTTTATAGTGATTTATGATTGAAATTCAAGATTTTTTACCCAACAAGCCAAGAAAAAAAAACCTTTAATGCGCTCAAAGTTTTGTACGATCATTCAATTTCAAATATATATATAATATTTATACTGTAAGAAGCATTAATTTTATCGTTATAATATCTATATCCTCTCTTTCCATGTCAATACACTTAAGGAGATTGACTGTAGTTGTTTCTATTCTTTCTTCACTATAGTCTACTAAAATTTCGTTCTTTGTTAAGTTTTTTTTTTAATTTTTGCTCAGTACCCTTCAATATAATTCTCCAACAGAGTATTTAGCAATTGGAGAGTAAGAGACAAAAAACAAGATAGTATGTCTATAACCACGAACTGTTCGGAAAACTTTGGGCGTTTTATAATTTGAGGCTTTGTCCAGTAAAATACGCATATTATGTAATGCTAGTTTATTCAGCATAGCTGCCATTTCTTCCTGAATAGTAAAAAGTAACTCGGATTAGTCCAGCGAGGTAGGAGGATACATTTTGAATTATTTTATAGATTAAAAGTGATACTTTTTCTAAAATTTAATTGTGCGATAAATGATCCAATTTACAATGATAAGCAGCACCTTTTATTTTGTTTTGAATCTATCATTCCAATCTGACAGGAGAGAACAACACCATACACTGTTTTACTCTTGTGTATATTTAAATCCTGTTCAACGCAACTGCTAGTATTAATGAATGTGGATTATACCTGAAATAAATTATAGATGTTCATATTCTGATTACTTATATGCTTCTCTTTCCAAATGCCCTGACTTTAGTAATTTTGAATTTCTATAGCTTGTTTAATATAAAATAAAAATAAAAAAAGCTAATCGTAGATTTATCAGGCAATAAGTGAGATAAATCATTTTTTTTCAATAAAGAATTATATAAAGAAAAAACAGCAGTTTTACTTTCTGAATCTGTCATTTTTCTCTATGTTGCATTACTTTACAACTCCTAAAAGCACACTCAATTCCGGGTTTTTACCTGAAATTTAATTAGCTGATAATCTTGGATGAAGGAGAGCTATAACGGAAAAAGCAAGTATATTTTCAAACTGCGATAACACTCGTTGATAGCATCGTATAATCCGATAGGAGCGTTACGTGAGTGATATAGCGGTAAGGTGATCATTTTCCCATTGTTTTTCGGAAAAAATATGCCTGCACATAAAAATTATATAAATAGGTTTGCTATTTCGTTTTTTCGAATTCCTATTGTCTCTGTTGGATACAAAATATATTCAAATTATATTTCTTGATACAATGATAAAACCACTTAAAACTTCTCAAGATAAATCTAATACTGACAAAATTAATAAAAAATCTGGATATGAAAATGAAGGTAACATCCATAAATAATATGTTGCTGTTAACAATAGCTAAGCAGCTCGAATAATAGGCACTGCCCTTGATCATCAAAAACGCAAAGCTCTTGGTCTAAGTGGTTTATTACCTTCGCATGTAGAAACTCTGGATATTCAAGAACGTCGTGCCTTGCAACAACTTAGATCTAAATCTACAATGCTTGAAAAATATGTTTTCATGGCCCAACTACGCTCTTCCAACCCTCGCCTTTTCTATAAAATTATTATCGATAACCTTCAGGTATATATCCAAATATTTCTCTTAGAAATTTTCTTTTTTTAAAATAGATCTTTTCTTTTAGGAGTTCGCTCCCATTATTTACACTCCTACTGTTGGTACTGCATGCATAGAATACTCCAATATATACCCTTTTTTAGCTGGCCCTGGCGTGCCTGATGGTCTTTACTTAGACTCTACTGAATTGAACAATTTAGAAGAAACTATCCGGAATTACCGCCCTGTTCCAGATTTTTCTCCTAAGATTGCGGTTATTACTGATGGATCTAGAATTCTCGGTTTGGGAGATCTCGGGTCTAATGGTATTGGTATAAGTATAGGAAAACTCCAGTTGTACGTTGCTGGTGCGGGAATTGATCCTCGTTATACTCTACCTATAGTCTTAGATTTGGGTACAAATAACGAGAAATTTCTTAATGATGAATTTTATCTTGGAATCAGAAAATCACGTCCAAACGATAACGAAGTATGTTCTATGGACTATATGCTTATCAAAACCACTTTTAAAGCAGCTTTTATTATTATTTTTTAGTTTTACAGCATTGTTGATACTGTTCTTCAGACACTCCTCCAAGTATACCCTAAACTGTTAATTCAATTTGAAGATTGGTCTAGCGAACACGCATTTGGTCTCTTGGAGAAATATCAGGATAAGATACGATGTTTTAACGATGATATTCAGGGAACCGGTGCTGTAATTTTATCAGGCGTTATCAATGCTATCCGTAAAGTTCGAAAAGAGGCTGATGTTACTCCTCAAGTCCACCGTATTGTTTTCTATGGCGCTGGTTCTGCAGCTATTGGTGTCGCTCGACAGATACAACACTATTTTCAAGAAGAATTTGGAATATCCGAAGAGCAAGCTAGAGAAATGTTCTGGATAGTAGACTCTAAGGTAAGAGAATAATGTTTATTTGATATGGACCGCGGATTGAATTCCTAATTAAGTTTGGCGTTTACTTTTTAACAAAAAACAGGGTCTCGTAACACAAGACCGTGGTGATAGATTAGCGCATCATAAAATCTACTATGCTCGCCATGATAATAACGGACAGCAATATAAAGATTTAATAGGTATTGTAGATTATATCAAGCCAACAGTGTAAGTCGTATTCAAGATTAAAAGGAAGATTTGTATACTAAACTTTGACTTTTTTTAAAATACCAGAATTATTGGTCTTTCTTCAACTGCGAGTGCTTTTAACCGTGAAGTACTAGAACGACTCGCCTCTCTTAATAAACGACCTATTATATTTCCTCTTTCAAACCCTTCAAGTAAAGCAGAGTGTACTTTCATTGAAGCAATGGAAGCTACTAGTAATCGTGTTGTTTTTGCCTCGGGAACAGCATTCCCTAACTTTACCGTTCCTGAAACAGGTGAAATCCGTGTTCCTGGTCAAGGTAATAATATGTATATCTTCCCTGGTTTAGGTCTCGGTGCAGTTATCTCCCAAGCTACCTCTATTTCTGACGAAATGATATATAGTGCCTCCAAAGCGCTTGCCGGTTCACTAAATCAAGAAGAGATCGCACAAGGATGGCTCTATCCATCTTTAGATAGAATTCGTGACGTTTCAGCTACAGTTGCAACTGCTGTTATTGAGCAAGCTCTTAAAGAAGGCCTTTCACAAGTTACAGAAGTACAAAATATGTCACATGAAAACCTTCTTAAATATGTCTCTTCAAGTATGTGGACACCAACTCACGAATCATTTGGCACCTCGAGTGAAAAATCTTCCATTTAATGCATAAAATAATAAATAAAATATAAAGTGATTACTCCGTATTTATATTATTAGAGTAGACCACGGGTATATAGGGTTGTCTTGGTTTAACGAAATTAGATAAAAAAATGACACACAGCTAATGTCGGTAAGTTATTTTGATATGCGTCATGTGCACGGACTTTTTCGGGTTAAAAATCAACGGTTTCAAAATCAATATTTTGTTTCCCTTCATCTCTTTTCTTTTCTTTTCTTTTTTTTTTGTGCTTTTTCTTCTCATCGATACTTAATATTATTTCGCGTGTAACATATAAAATGATAATACTTCGACGTAACAGCCTATCAGCTAAAGATCTCTTTATAGTTGAAAGAGTAAGAAACAGGAGCGCACTTCCTAGATAGTATAACTGATTAACAATTTTAGATAATGTTTAAAGTGGCAGAGGAACCTTTTACATCATATTTAGATTACTCGCTATTAAACAAACCAAAGGCGGAAGTGTATGGTTTTGTTGCAGGTATATTCAAGAGAATGGACATTTCTAAACTATTGGGTATAACAACCTCTGGGTTCCTTGACTTTTTGATCGACATTGATCAAGGATATTTTGATAATCCATACCATTCGTTTTACCATGCTGCCGATGTAGCCATGGTTCTTTGCCATATGCTCGAGAATTATGGTGTGTATGAGCTTTTAACAGGGTATGATTTGGCATCATCTTTTATCGCAGCATTATGTCATGATATTGGACATGTAAGATATGAAATAAACTAGTATTTACATCACCTAATTATATCTATATAGCCTGGAAAGAACAACAATTTTCAAATAAATAGCAACACTGAAATGTCTCAAGAGTTCAAAGAATTATCTGTAATAGAAAGTCATTCCACAAAAGTAACTTTGGACCTTTTAAATAAGCACAACCTCCTAAAAAATATAGAATCACAAGCAAAAGCATTTGGATTAAATATGACTCAAAACGAATTCAAGATTTCAATTGCAAAAATGATACTAGCAACTGACATGACCTGTCACTTTCACTTACTACATAACGCTATTGCTTTAAGTAACATTATTGAAAATAAGAAGAACAGAACTTGCTCTACCTCTTGTCGTAGAGAATTCGATGATATAAATAACGTTGAAAAATACTCCCAACTGAAACCACTGTTTGATACAATTACAAATCCAATGACGTACTTTTATGAAAACAAATATTTTGAACCAAATCGATCTAAGCCATCTTCAACACTACTCAATACAGACGAACGTCAGATGCTGTGTAATATTCTACTGCATGCAGCTGACATCAGTAACCCATGTCGCCCTTGGGATATATTTCACACACTTTCTTGTCGTGTATGCGTTGAATTCTTTAGGCAAGGAGAAATGGAAGAATATATGGGTTTTCCTATATCACCTAATATGGATTACAATTGCACAAATCCTTCAAATATTAACATTGGCTTTATAGACTTTATCGTTTACCCTTATTTTGAAACGCTTATAACTCTCTTCCCTAAATTCACTCAGCTTTTACAAACATGCATTAGAAATAGAGATGAATGGCTAAAACTAACTTGCGAAGAAATTGATATTGATCTGAATATACCATTACCGATATTTCCGGTTGGCACTGCTCCAACACACGTATCTCTGGTAGCTGGAACAATCCAAATCCCTCGATCTACTGACGAATACATGGTGAATAAAGATGGCCTGTGCAGAGCAGTATCAAATTGGTTGGCTTCTAATAGTATAACTAGATCAGTTTATAATTATTTTAGAAGAAACAGTGAAGAAATCAACTCGAATCATATGCTTTCAAATCCGAAAAGTGTTGTAACCATAAATAAGCGTAGAAAAAGCGATGGTTTTAGCTCGTCTGTTCACAGCCGACAAAATTTTGCTACTTTCCAGCATTAGCATTTACTTTATACAGAAATTATTTTACATTGTCTTGTTATTATTTAAAAAAGCAATTGTTTTTATACTTCTCAGCCTATTCATGTTTATGTACTATACTAGTTGATCAAAAATAGTTGTGTAAATATTGAAAAAGCAGGTATATTTGAACCTGAGAATTTATCTTTTGATTTATCAAATTGCTTCAATTTTATTAGTATAATAATCTATAATAAACACCCTATTGTTGGTACCACCTAAACAAGCTGGGTAAACTTTAGAAAGGTACATAAAGGGTATTGCTAACATTTAATACCATGGTTTATTTTGCTAATAAATAAATAATAAATAATGAAAGCAGAAAATATGATAAAAATGTACGTAGACTTCTTATTTTAATATTTAAGTCCTTATTTGCGTATCTAAAATTTTTAAAAAAAAAAGCTTTTGAAAACCTTATTCAACATGCTATCAACCCTCCTTGTTGGACAGTATTTCACAATAATATCATACATGATGTTTCTATTTCTAATCTGTTTTATATATTACGTAATGTAGCCAGTATTACATAAAACCTGTTGTAATAATACATTTTTCATATTTATGTCTTTTTATCGTAGAAGAACCTCTTCTCATCAGCCCAAGTCGGCCGATTGATTTCTGTCAGAAACCGACTACTGTCGTCCACCTTTTCCACCTATCAAAAAGTAGTTTTAACAAGCTAAAAATCCTTGTAAACTTAAAGGTTAGATCAAGCTACAATGTATAATATATTTAAAAAAACTGTTATTGTTATACGCAATACATATATATTTCATATCTTTACATAATATCATCATAAATGATAATAATCATATAATAAGTGACCTGATGTATATAGAATTCACTCATGCAACAATTGAAGATTATTCTAAAATAATAAGGAGTTACGTGATGTCGGTCATTAAATTACTCCGCAATCTAATAGATTGTACTTCGTTAAATCATAATCTTAACATTACTGATATTATAATCCATTGGTACTTGTAGAAACCGGTGATGTTATATAACTATATTATATAGCATTGATTGGTATTCATGAGAACCAATTATTCATAGCTTAGACAATGCCATTATATCACCCCATTCCCTCTGTTAAAGATTACCCGCATCATTTAATATAAATAGGACTAATTTTCTACAGTTAATTCAACCCATACTTTATATTCATATACTTGTATACAATTGATTATATTCATTTTATTATATTTTATTCTTAACAAATAAATATTCTATCTTCAAAGACTGATCTTGTTATTAATTTATTCTTAAATTACTTACCCGTATCACAGTTATAATCTAAAAAGTTTTTGTTATACTAAGTTGGTTATAAATTAAAAAAATAAATAGGGTGAAAAAATAAATATATAAAGTCAAAAAGAGCTGGTTAAAAATTGAATTATACGCGGCTAATACATAATTAAATATATTTAGTAACCTTAATGACATTCAAACATAAGATACGTCTTCTATCACTATATATAATTTGCTATAATTTCCTAAAAAAAAAATAGCAAATTATATTTTTTGGCGGAAAATTATAATATGCTATAATTATTTTAGCATATTTTAGCAAGCTATAGCAAAGATTAAAAACAGCTTCAGCACTTCCCCCACCCTTCCACAAAATTTAGATCAATATACATTATCGAGCAAATTATAAATGAGCATTTTCATATTGAAGTATTTTAAATTGCTATTATAAACTTTGTTAAATTTCTTATTAGGAAGCTTACCTACAGTGAAGGTGGCTAAGATTGAATTGTCTCGTTTTTAATTATGAAGTTTAGAACTTACCTAATTTACTTGATGGACGTCTTTTTTGGACATTTACACTAGGATTTGACTTGGTTGTCGACTGCCTTTTATCATTAACATTAGATACCCTTCTCAGTGTTGTACCAGTAAATGTAAATAATATATAAAATAATAAAAGACAAAAGAGTCGTGAAAACTGAGTATAGTTTTTATTTAGGTTATATAATATGATGTATATCAAATATTAGATGTCTCTTTTAATGTGCAAGAAAAGGAGAGTTTATATAGTTTTCAGAATAGAATCGGTGATCCAATTCTTTAGTGGATTATTAATCCTGAATGATATTAATGGAATAGGATGGATTGTGATAGAAATATTATTAGTAATGGTATGTTATGATAGAACCAATAGAATGATGATTGAACATGGCAATCATAGAGATGCTATGTTTTAGAAGTTAAAGAAGTAAAGCTGATTGGAAGAAATTATTCTGAACTAGAAGTTTCTAGAATTATTAGTGTGGTATTCAATACAAAACAATTTTCTTTTAGAATTAAACAAAAGGGAATTAATTTACCAATACAAAATAAATTAAAACGAATAAAATTTAACGAGATTAACTTTAGAATTTTATTAAGGTAAAAAAAATAAGATAATAAAAGATTAGCCAGAACCACCGTGGAGGTGAAGACTTTTAACCTATTTATAATAAATGTGCCAATACTTTGTATTCTGTGTTAATGTAAGACAATTGTGTGAACCTTTTAGATGTTTGTCATCTTTATATAGTTTATGAGAAAAAGATGACAAACATCTAAAAGGTTCACACAATTGTCTTACA
>VCJD01005113.1:5255-26566 GCA_024140245.1 Backusella tuberculispora | reverse complement strand
TTTTTTTTTTTTTTTTTTTTTTGCCCCCGGATATACTTTACTTTTCAACTATTAAAAATAGAGACACACTTAACAAGTTTGTGATTTATCTGGTTTTCTCTATTTTAAATCAAAATATTGTTTGTTACTATTACTTGACGTCACTTTTTTTTTTTCAAGTGATGGGACTTACTTGGTGTGCAGCGTGGAATATTCTCCATAAAAGTTTAGTTTAGCGAATTATATTTTGTCTTGAATGATCCCCACGTTGTCTATATGCATTGACAAGTCCAGTTTTTCTAGAAACAAATTAGTTATAAACTTACAATTATATAAAATAAAATAGCTGTGTGAATGACTCATTTCAGAAAAAGAAAAAAGATCAGTTATGTAGCATATTTTATTTTATTTTTATTTTTTTTAAGAAAAAGAAAATTAATTTGAAACTTGACTTCCTTTTATTTTCAATCGAAAAGCCTTTTGAGGCTTCGATTATATAAGTTACCCCTAGTTTCCGTTCAAAGTGTAAAAAAAATCAGAATTTATTGAATTCTTTTCTAAAAATGCAATACAAATTATGTTTCAATAGCTAATTGATCTATGTTGTGTGTATTAATCATTAGTAAGTTATGTATCGATCTATTTATAATAATGGCTAACAAAGGATGAAGAAAGATAACTATTATTAATGCTAGTTATATACCTTTTATCTCAGTTATATATATATATATATTGACTAAAATATATATCTCTTATTTTTTGGTAAACTGTTACGCATGTTCAAACTGAGATCGAGGTTTGTTAAAATAGAAAGCTTATTATTTTGCTACACTTGGTTTCTCCTCTTATTATCCTTCTTGAAAATGTTTTGTCTAAATACTAGGATTTAAAAAATAATGATAAAAAAATAACCAATGACGATCCACTAACGTACATTTTAAAATATGATCTATATACAAATCGATCGTATGGTTCGCGGCCAAATTTTCTTTTTGATTATCATGTAATAACTCTTATTTATCAGAGGATTGTTTTCTATGCCTCATGTTATAAAAAATATACGGTTTAGATATATATATATTTCTAATTTGATATCTCATGTATATATATGTGTATTTTTTGTCATTAAAAACATATCAAGTACCTTTTTTATCTACATAGGTATCCTCATCGTAATTCTCGATTTGGCTGTACTCCTTAACTTTTGAATGAAGCCATGATCAAATCGTGTAGGTATCCGAAATATCATTTCCAAATATATTATAACTATATATAAAAAGTATAATATTTATATAATATGCATAATACATATTTCTAATTTAATATATTCTTTCTAATAAATGTCTTTTTATTTAGTCCTATGCACTTTTTCCGAGAAATATTGACCCTGCTCGAGGATTAATTTGTCGTTTCCCTATATATTGTATATTATAAACAGCGACAATTTGTCTTGAGTAACGCCAATATTTTCTGAATTAGGCGTACCTCATTGGTCTGATCACATATTAGACCGTTCTTTATTTGAGAACATAAAAGTAAGCATATTTAAATCAGGGAAATGATTATATATATATATATGTCTATATTTTTATTTATTACAAAAAATGGCAACAAACGTAATGGAAATCATTAACATTTTGGCTATTATGTTTAAATTTAAAAGGAAAAGGACGGCAAAGTAAGCGTATCACGAACAGATCTAAGGACTCAAAATGTTTAAATGGTTGGTATTGAGTCATGGTTCTCATTGGTCACTATTTGAATTACAGTTTTAATATAATTTCTACGCGTGGAGGAACTCTTGAATGGCTTAATACCAATGGTAGGCAAGAGCATTGAGCGAATAATCTTTCAGAATAAATGGCTGCCCCTGATTTTTGGGTAGCGGAGTCATAAGGCTGATATTAATTAAAAAACAAACCTTCTCTAAAATGGGATAAGGGTAGTACAACGATAAAGTTATGATTGCGTAATTATAAACCTTGCTCAGCGTGTTTACATTTTGTTTATCAAGTGAATTTAGTAATTTAAACACAAGAAAAAGAGGATGTTCAGATCATGTTCGCGTATAAGTATAAGCTAAAACATATACCCATGAAATTTATCGGGTTTACATTCTTTTTTTATAGAAGGTGGGTTACAAAGTAATAAATATGAAAACAGTACAATTGTTAAAAAAAACGGATATTTGTAATTGAAGCTATAAATTAATGAGCTGTGGTGTTGTAGATATCTTGGTTAAACTTGCTGTCCTTGGCACAGAATTCCAGTTTCTTGACACGACTATATAAATATAGTTCCATTAGCATTTCCAATTCTATATAGCCACCCTTAATATATCACTTACCCGTCCTCAAGATCGTAAGCCCAAGCGTGAACTGACAAGCTTTGGCCATTCTTCCAGGCATTCTGTACAATGGTAGAGTGACAGATATTTTGAGCAGAGTTAATAGCGTTCAACTCGATCAATCTACGAAGACGTGCGGGATCTTCCTTAATGGCATCTAACTCATTTTGGTGAACTATGTATAGATATCACGACTGATTGTTAATTTCAAAGCGTATTTTATAATGGGTCACTTATGTAACTTACGTCTGTAGACATCCTTGATGTTTCTGAGCCAGTTATCAATAAGACCGTATTGTCCGTGACCAATGGCGGCAGCAGCACCACCACAGTTATAGTGACCTGTAAAAAAAGCCAGTTATATTAACTTAGTACGTGTAACAATAGATATGGTATTATCTTTTTGTTCAACGTACCACAAACAATTACATGCTCAACCTTAAGCACTTCAACAGCATACTGTAAAACAGAGAGACAGTTCAAGTCAGAGTTGGTAACAACGTTGGCAATGTTTCTGTGGACAAAGATTTCGCCGGGGCCTAATTGAACGATCTGGTTTGCAGGAACTCTAGAGTCAGAGCAGCCTAAATGATTCATTTCCATTTAGTTTTACATATATATAAATGACCTCTAATTGCTTTCATCATCTCCCCAAAAAGTAACTTACCAATCCACAAAATCTTGGGTTCTTGCTTTTGAGCGATATTTGAGAAGAAGGAAGGATCTTCGGCAGTAACGGCCTCGGCCCACTTCTTGTTGTTATCCAAGAGACTGTCCAAACAGTCATCACCATGCTTGAGCTTGTTGATGTTGGTGTTTACATTAATGGTGGTTTCTAGAGTTCAGGATACACAATAATAATAACAACAACAATAAGAAATGAGTTCATCATAAGCCAACTTTGACAGACGTAATATACACATTTACTTACCTTTCTTTTCGGGTAAAGCAGCGGCCTTGGGAACAGGGGATGCAAGAGGAGAAGTTTCAGCAGGAGGGCACATTTTTATGTTTATTTGGTTAAGAATTAGATAATAGAAGAAAGAAGAAGAAAAGTAATACTAATAAAATTTTGGGGTAACCTTTTATAAAAAAATTTGAACTTTAATGGGGATTGTTTTTTTTTAATCTCTTCATTTGATCGGCGGGGTTTTTCTTATCATCTTCCAAGCTATAACAGGTTTTTATAAACTACTACTCTGTGACCATTTTGAGACTTTTTCGAGTGTCAGACCATAGTCAGAGGTTAATTATCTGCATATTATAAACGCATTTATAATTTATATAACTGTATAGTATAATTTTCTTCACGTCTATAATATCTAGTCCACCTCCCCCTTTTTTTTATTAAGCTGTCTGGACGTAATATTGGATTCTTAAAATGAATAACAGTTAAAAACTTAAAGGAAAAATTATTTAAGCGTTGGAAAAAAAAATACCGCCTGGCTTTTGTTTATCTTTAAAATGTACTTTACTCCTTAAATCTTACATAGCAAGATTTATCAGGATTTCATTTTTATCAGCTGTTTCAAAGAAACTGGCAACAATAATAATAATAATAGAACAAGGTCAGTGATTTTTGGTAGTACAATGATGATATTGTTTATGTTTTATTTAGGATGAAAAAAAAAAAGAGGGAGTGAATGGGTAAAAAATCTTGCTGTAACATTCATAAGTTTTCAAAAAAATCACCACGTGTTTTTGAACGTTTCAAAGGTTGATTTTGGTCATCGTCTTCAAGTCCTCTTTTGTTCTCTCCCGAAGGTTGGTTGAATAAAAATTGAACATTCCAAAAGCGAAGTTGTAAATCATGTCCACAACTTGCCAAGTAACGTTCGTCATGGTTTAATCTCACTCTTTCTATAGGAAAATCCTCACCATGGTCACCAAGAACACCTTCAAACTTTCTAGTTGGAGATATAGAGACTAAACGAAGTAGGCCATCACTTCCTCCAGTACAAACCGCTTCTTGGTCCAATCGACATATTGAATCTACTGAACTAGGATGACCCAGCCACTTATCAGGGGTTGCACTCCATTGATTCCAGTCCCAAAAATAAAGTGCGCCAGATTGTGATCCGGCAACAACTTGATTACCATTCTATTAATAAAGTCAACAACAAACAATAATAGCAGCAATGCGTTGTCGTACAAGATTATGTTTTTAATGCTCACTTTAACTATTGTGATGGAAAGCAATTCATCATCTAATTGTTCCGACTGTAACACTGGCTCTGTTGTCTTTTTTATATCATAAATAGATAATAAACCATCTCCACTAAAATAACAAAAAGCAAAAACAACAACAACAACAAAGCATAAAACAAATGATTAATTAAAGTTTGGTTACAATTGATAAATAACACCATACCTTGCTGCTATCAAGGTCGATTTTTCCGCATTATACGCAACATCCGATATAAAATCACCATGTATTTTGTACTCTTGAGCAGCTTTGCATGTTCTAGTATCCCAAATCTATAACTGTCAAGGTTAATTATTTTTATTTTATTTTTATTTATTTGTTCAACGTAAACAATACCTTTACTATTCCTTCATCGTCGCCTGTTGCAACTAAATGTGGACCCATTATTTGTAATTTGTTTATCGCGTGTCTAATAAAAAAAAAATTACCATGTTAATATCCTTCTCGCTTTCAACTCCCTAAAACTTACTTGTGTGCTTTTCGAATCTTATATAGTACTCTTCCAGTCGAAACATCTAAAGCTTGTATCGACTTATCTCTAGATATTGCAAACAGGTCTTTTTTTTATTTTATTAAGATAATGAGACTTCTAAACTTGTAATCCAACTTTTTTTATAATGAATTTAACATTACGCGATCCTTCATCAGTAAATTCAACACCACGACATGACTTTTTAGAAACGGGTGTACTCCAACTTAGTTTATTGGATTCTTTTAAATAATCGAAACTAAGGCAACATAATAAACTTTAAAAAATGGGGTTTTTCTTTTTTTATGATATTTTGTTAAAGTACCATTGAACTTGTCCATTGATAAGACCAGCAGCAATTAGACTATTATTAGGATGAAATGAGAAATCAAATATATGTTCTTCAAATGAAATAGGTTCTGGCTGGTAATCTTCTTCTGAATCTGAATTAGTTAAATCTATAATCATTCCCATTCTATCATATTTTTAAACGCACACTAGTGCTTTTTATTTTTTTATTTTTTTGTTTATTTTTTTCTGTCTCAGATGATAAGAAAGCTTATCACGTGTATTGGGGTAGTTTAAAATGATGCATGAATTGACGCTTTTTGTGTGTGTGCCTTTCAAGTAGAGGATTCAAACTTGTTGTTAGAATCATGTGGCAGTGTATGAAAACAAAAGAAAAAACATAAATATAAATATAGTTTAGTTCTTCTTTAATGTAGTATCTATATCTGCATTACGTATATACTACATTTATGAGTTTCATTAATAGGATCACTTGAAGGGTATTAGCTGCTAAAGGTAATTTGTTTTTCTGAAAAGTATGCACTTATTCCAAATGCACAGATTCATAGAATGCATTTATATCCGATATGTTTCCACTTATAAAAAGTCATTTCAATGTTACTGATATCTATGTAAGTTATATACACTGACATATTTTCTGACCATTTTCTGATTAATGTATCCAGTCTGTCTTTTGCTTGAATGGTTCATTGCCTTCTATCGTTAAATACAGTATTTCCACCTGAAATTCAGATAGTTTTATTTTTTTTCTAGACAAGAATGAAATTGAAATTCAGACAAAAAAAATATTTTTTTAGACAAGTTCATTTTTTTTTCTAGACAAAAGAATTGACTCTAGTTTTATATTTCGTGTTACAGATGTAAAATCTCCAATTAGTGCAGCTATTTGTTCATCTTTAGGAATACTCTTGTTGGGACAAAGAGAAGATCTTACACTTAAATGGCCCAGACCTTGACAAATTTTGCATTTTACTTCAGCACTAGAATCAGTGTGTCTGCTGTTTATCCTTGCAGCTTTTTTGAGCCTCTTTTCGCTTGACTTTTTTTCTTTACTCATGCCCTTTCTTTTGGAGCCAATTAAAAGTTATTCAATTTACATTTAATATATGAATCAACAATTAGTGTACTACTAGTAGCTCTAAGTATATAGATTCATGAACATCATACCAGTTGGTGCAGACGATGAAGATTCATTATTAATACAAATAGGAAACTTTTTGCTATAGTGGCCCTTCTGCTCACAGTCTTTACACAATATGTCTAGTTATATATAACAATGTCAGTCCAGAGAAAAGGCAATATGATTGGAGCACAAAGATATAACTCACCCTCATATTTAGCGATCTTTTTTTGATGAATCGATTGTAGTATTACGTTTATTTTTTCTTTGAACTTCTTACTGGTATATATATAGCTATATATAAGACATATAAAGAAAGAGAAAGAGAAAGGCAAGCTAAAGTTGCCATTGTATATGTACTATTTTTCAATAGTTTGCAGTCACAATTTTTTATATAACTGATATAGTGTATGACTCAAAAAGAAGGATTGGCTCAAGGATTGTAGCAAAACCAAGACCCAAATAAACGAATCGGTGTGCTTTTATAAAATACATAATCCAGTTATGTTCTTTATGGTATATTATCAGGTTTACTGAAGTATAGAGCATACTATGATGCATATTTTTTCGCGCTATTCTTACTATAATGTGCATTAATCCTTTTACATAAGAACATGATTTCTTTGCTGTTTATATCCATATTAAGTATTAGCTGTGAATACTTTTTCCAAGAATAAAAATAAACTTGTCTAAATATAATTTTATTCAGCCAGAATACAAGGACGCTTTGACAGCAACTTTTCAGAAAGTTTTAAATCAAGTCAGGAGCATTATGTTTCGCTGCTAAGTATTTCTGAACTATTGCATAATTAAATATGTATGTTCGCCGGTAAATAGCAAAGTTTTTACGCAGAAATTTTGGTACAGTGTTCACCAGTTGATAGTTGGTAAAGAGTTCACCAACAAGTCAGCAATACAAGTTAATCTGATAGATTGCTGGAAGAGCTTTAGTGAAAAATACAATATAAAATACACTGATTCACTGAAAGTCGGATACAGTCAATGTTTATCACTTGCGTGTATTGAAACCTCCACAGATTATAAAAATCACATCATAGAGATGTTTGAAAAAAGATTGATACCCTTTTTACTTCGAAAACTTAAAGGAATACTTCCTGATACGGTACGCATAAATTCACCTTTAATAAACGAATACGTTCTAACATTTATATATATATATATATTTATAATATAGTTTCGTGTGCCTGACAAAAGAAAAATAGCTGAATAACACTGCTATCCTAAAGTTTGTGGGCTTACCTATAACTGGCCAGAGAAAGTGGGCTAAGTTTCAGACGAGCGGAAGGAGTTAATTGATATCGTCTGTGATGAATTGCTTCAAGTCAATATGTTAAGACCTGTCACTGTATCAAGCCTGGCTTCTTCTCCAGGTTCTTACGTACCAATACTGAGATATTTTATTGTTAATTACGAGAGTGAATACGATCAAGAATTGTCCTGTCAACAGGAAAGCACATCAGGGAAGACTGTAGAGAGTAACGCAAAAAGCACTACTACGAAAGAAAGAGAGAAAATAGTCAAGAACACACTTAATTTACCAAGACTGTTTTCTTTAACACCTGAACCTTCCTTGAAGTTTAGATTCATTACCATCAACCCGAATGTGTTAGAAGCTTTCACAAAAAATTCCAAGAAGGTACCATCAACATTCACCGACAGCCAAAGACATGTTTTTCAAAGTTTTTGACTTTTCCAAGTTGAAGCTTAAAAGGTATTATCAACAAACAATGATGTCTCAGGACACAAAAGTAATACATGTATTTACTATATAATATAGTTTTAGCGAATAACATACTATTAGAGATGGACTAAAAGGAAAAGTATTTGCGAATATCATAAAGACTAATGGGTGCTCTGCCGATGTGGTTATGTACAAGCCTTCATTCAAGTCGTTTGACATTTCAGGCCAAGATTACACAGTGGAAGATTTGCACGATGCGTTGCAGCACGAGGATATGAGTTTTTTTTTGTTTGACTGCAATTGATCCTGGGAGAACCTCATCTTTCATTTCAGCATTAAGAGAGGGTGATGAAGGTCATAAATCCGAAGAGTTACACGAAAAGAATATGACACATATTTAGGTTCAAAGAGGATTGCTCAAGAAGAGGCAGCAAGGGGCTATAGGGAAAATATGTTTGAAGTATTCCAAAATAAGCCAAGTGCAAAGACAGTGTCGATATCAAAATATGAGACCTATATTGAATACACCATTGCTAATATGCAGAAATTCTTCAACTAATACTCGAAGGATACCTGCAAAAATCGATTTTATTTATATCAAGATCACTAACGGGCTATCAATGATATGAGAAATGTTCTTTCAGATGGTGGTAGAAAATACAACAAGAAAAAGAGGAATAAAACAAAGAAGAACAGGATAAGGAGGATGAAAACTGCAAAGAAAAAGAAGATAAGCAGAGGTGTCAAACTGCAGAAAGAAGAAGCACATAGCAAGACAAAAAAAAAAAGAAGAAAGAGTAAGAATGATGTCATAGTAAATTGTCATTGATTTCTAGCACACATGTACGTTTTATAGGGGTCATTGGAGGCCATCAAAGTTTGGCTTTGATGCCACCAAAATTCCTATCATTGCCTTTGGAGAAGGAATGAAAGGTAAGGTTTCCGTAAGGTTTAAAAAGTATCAGGTGGGGTTGACAGGAACTTTATATCTCTTGCTTAAACAACGAGAAAAAGAAAGAAGACTGTTGGTTGCATATGTTGACGAGTTTAGAACGTCAAAGGTAAAGTTGAATATACTGACTTTTATTAAGCGAAATTACTAACATTTGCGAGTAGATCTGTCACTGCTGTAAGCAAACATACATGGCCTTTGCGTTCAACGGCCTTCTTAGTGTCCTAGCTTGCCAAAGCTGCGGGATGATGTGGGGTATCTCCTGTCAAACACTCCATGAAGGCACTCGCCCTTCTCCGTTTCGCCGTTAGTGGTATCTCTTACATCACTGTCTCATACACAGTTTTCTCTGAGTTCAGACAGGGAATTTAGATTTTTATAGGTAGACGTCTGAATGCTATCTTTACTCTGTCTAAAAACTAACATTGATTTCGTCTCAATTTATTTTTCCCCTGTCTAAATATTGAATTTTTTTCGTCCAAAAAAGGTAAGCAAATCATCTGAATTTCAATTTCAATTCGTCCAGAAAAAAAACTAACATCGTCTGAAGTTCAAACAGCGCATTATCGCGCACTCACGCGGAGTGTTGCTGTTTATGATGTCGAGAACATATTTTCTTTTTTTTTTCTTTTTCTTTTTTTCGTGAAACCAAACTTTACTGAGATGTCTGAATTTCACTCACTTGCTAACCTCATTAAACGTCTTGAGGTGGCCACTACACGTTTAGAAGACTTGGCCATGTCTTCTTCCTCTGCATCTGCAGTTGCTGCTAGCTCCCCAAAAGCTTCATCTGCCACAGCAGCACCAACTTCTGCTGATACTCCAGCTGCAGTGGAGAAACATGATGCCGCCATCAATGCTTCGCTTGAACGTTACATTAATTTGTCCAAAGAACTTGGTGATCCCATTGCAGCACAAGTAAGAAGAAAAATATATGCATTTATGCGTTAAAAATGTTGCCACTAAGATTATTCCTTAGGCTCTTTTGGTTAAGCAAGCTGTTGAAGCTGAAAGAGATATTATCTACATCTCTACTTTAGCTCAAAAACCAGACATGTCTTCTAGTGCTTTTATGAAGCTTTTAGGACCTATTCAGAAGGCATTGGCTGGTGTTGTTGAAATTAAAGACACAAACCGTGCTAATCCTATGTTCAACAATTTAAGTGCTGTTGCAGACGGTATTCCAGCTCTTGGTTGGTTCACTTGCGTAAGTAATATGATAAAAATTAATTTAATTCGCGCATTTATGATGTACTAATTTTAATTATCACTATTATTATTATTGATGTCATAATTTTATAGGAACCTACAACTGTCCCTTTTATTCGTGATATCAAAGATTCTGCTCAGTTCTATTCTAACCGTGTTATTAAGGAATGGAAGGAGAAGTAAGTTTAAAGCCTTTTTTTTTTTTTTGTAAAAAAGAAAAGTGTGTAAATATTTCGAAATGGGATATTTACGCGTGTTTTTCTTCTTTTTTCTTCTTTGAAAAAAATAGGGACCCTAAGCAAGTTGAATGGGCTCAGTCTTTCATTAGTATTCTTGATAATCTTACCGCTTACGTAAAAGAAAACTTTGCTACTGGACTTACTTGGAATGCAAGTGGTGAAAAGGCTGAATCATTTATTGGTAAATCATTCTCTGGATCAGCTCCTTCTAACACCGCTGCCGTTGTTGCTTCTCCCGCACCTCCAGCTGTTGCTGCTGGTGGACCACCTCCCCCTCCCCCTCCACCACCTCCTATGGTGTTTGATGACGATGATAAAGCACCCCAACAGGCACAAGGTGGCGCTGCAGCCGTTTTCGCCGAAATCAACCGTGGTGAAGCTATCACTGCCAATTTGCGCAAGGTAGATAAGAGCCAAATGACGCATAAAAACCCCGGTTTACGTGCAGGTTCTGTTGTTACTTCTCAACCACCTAGTTCACCACCCAGTGGCAAAAAACAAGGACCTCCCACTCCCAACAAACCTGACAAGTATATCCTTAAAAAGCCCGCAAAGACTACATTGGAAGCCAACAAGTGGGTTGTTGAAAATCATGAAAGTAACCACCAAATCGTTATTGACGAAACTGCTATTAATCAAGCTGTCTATATCTTTAACTGTAAGAACTCAACCATTCGTATCAAGGGTAAGGTCAATGCTATTACCATGGATTCCTGTACAAAGTGTGGCCTTGCTATTGACTCGACTGTATCTACTGTGGATATTGTGAATTCCAAGTCATTTGCCCTTCAAGTATTCAATGTAACACCTACTATTGCTGTAGATAAGTGTGATAGTGGTGAAATTTACTTGTCAAAGGAATGCTTGGGTGTTGAAATTTTGTCTGCTAAATCTACCTCACTTAATGTGCTCGTACCCGAGGATACCGAAGATGGTGAATTTAAGGAGGTTCCTGTCCCTGAACAGTTTAAGACTACCATCGTTAATGGAAAGCTTGTTACATCTACCGTTGAACATACTGGTTAAAAAGCAGCATTAATCATAACCGAGAAGAAAAAAAAAAAGATAAAATGAAAAAAAAATGAATGAATGAATGAATTAAATTATTTTGTATTACAACTTAATTTAGAATTGTGTGAAGGAGGAAGAAAAATGGGTTTACAAGTGGTGTTTATATATTTTATGGCCTTAAACTGGTCAGGAATTTTGTGTGTGTGTTTTTTTTTACTATTATTATTATAAACGTAAAAAAGGGAGCTCAAGTATAAATCGAGGATTTTACAAAGAGAAAGAGAGTGTTTATACATATATATATATAATCCAAGATTACCGTTTATGAACAGGATTTTCAAAGTATAACAATTGATACGAAAGTTGGACATTGAGTCACTCATTGTGTATAATGATGCTTTGTCTTCTGTCATTTTTTTTTTTCAAAGCCAAAATTTACTAGCTCAAAGCAACCAAGGTTATCTTGGGTCAAATCGGTTGTCAATCATGGAAAGATATAGAATATGATCGATAACGGTTTTAGTTGTTGAAAATGGGTTGGTAGATATGATAGTACTTTGTCATCATGTTTACATTCACTTAGTACGAGTTTTTTTGAAAGAAGAGAACCTTTTTAAGAATAAGCTATTGTTCTGTGGGTTTTATACAATTTTTTTTTTTTTTCAATTCAACTGGGCAAAGATTTGAAATAAATTAAAAGAAGCGTATTTTTAGTTTCGCATATGATACTATAAATCCGTATGCTCTTCTACAGAGAATTTTAAGGTTTTTAAGATTTTTAAGCATTTCTAAAAAATAAATATCTAAAAATTACATCTGTTCCAGTAAAAGCATTGCTTGACTTTGAAACTAAGTAGAACCGGAAAAAAGTCCTGGTTCTTTTGAACTAAAGCGAGAGTCGTCATTTGGATGTCCTTTCTTACCCAAACCATCAAATATACTCGGCGTTATTTATTTTGCTATCGAGTGAAATATCTTAAGTTGAGATCCAAGCCCAAGTATACGTGATTAAATAAAATTGTTGTAAAACACGCCATAATTGAATTTTGGGTCTTCTAAAGGGTCTTGACTTTCAGCACCAAAGCTGATTCTGAAAAAAAGCTTAGAATTGTATTTTTTTTTTTTAGAAATATAGCTGTTATGGTAGTTTGTTTAGTAAGGTGCAAAGTCGAATAAGAAAGCAAATAACAGAAGGCTGTGTATGATGTTTATTTTTTATTGTTGTATTTTATTATTAATAAAAAAGAGAATTGAAATCTACACGCAAGCTAATAAAAAGCACATATGTGGTTACTTTTTTTTTTTTAGAATATATGTACCAGTATGCCTCAGCGGATTTTTTTTATCCGGAATAGTATTATTATAGGGGAGGACCTGTTGGCTCTCCATCAGCAGATTAAGGACGGCGAAATTCCATTGGTCGGGCACGATGGAGTATACATTGCTCAGCAATATAATGGATATTACGGCTCGAGTTGGCATCACGCTGCCGTATAGGTCTACAGTATATACAGACTTAAACTACATGCATTATGAGTCCATCGAACGGTATCCCCTCTAAAGTTTTTGTCCACAATTTGAGCATATTTGAAACGTAAGATTAGTAAAACGAATGTTTTTTTTTTCTTGTGTGGCCACTTGGGAGAATGTCAAACCCCGTACGGCTAAATATGAAGAACCGGGTAAACTGAAGAGTGGTACGTGACTGAACATTGATAGAAGCATCATAATCCATTATATTAATGCTACATTATGCTACAGTTAAATGTAACTGATGTCTAACTGCAGTGAGTATTGAACTCAATGTCGTAAAATCAATTTGTATGTAAGGACGAGTTAGCTTTCGGCTAGGAAAGAGACTGACGTTTAATATTTAAGATCGAATTATTGGAACGAGAGACGTGTTATAGTTCTTTAAAATAAAGAGAGTTCCAAACTTGCACTTGTTAAGGATGCGGAATTGGCGATCGTTTTCTGTGTACTTTTGACAGATGTCGATGGTATCGATAACAGTGATGTTTCTGAGATCGGCTTCTCTGGCAACTATTGTACGTTTGAAGTAAATTAGTGGATTGTCACTAAAATGCTTTTACTGCACTCCAATATAGCTATGTTATCTAAATCAGAAAAGGGGATATAATCAGACTCTAGCTCTAAATCACATACGCTGATAGATGCAGTTTTATTCTTGCTTGAAGCATCAACAATTCCAACGGAATAGCAACGGTCACCATTCGAGCATTGAGAGCAAAATATAGTGTTGTATCGGGATCTGATCTACCTTTATGACTTCAATAATAATATATAAAAATAAAACCGCGACCATAATAACCAAACTCACAAACACAAATGATTATTAATTATTTCACAAAATTGGGGATGAAAGGTGCATTTTTTTTATTAAGAATATAATTATATCGAATTTATAAGAAAAATGATGATACAAATGAGTGACTGATAGAATATAAAACATAGATGATGATAGTATATTATAAAGGTATACTACAATTTAGTAACACTGACAACCATTAACCGCTCTCTTTAAACTCAGATCAGACAAGACTGCCTCTCAACAATAGCAGAAAAACCAACAGTGAAAGAATATGTCTTGTTTGAAGAGGACTTATTAGAATGATTGAAATAACGAATAAAATCTTTAGTTTGCGCAGTTTCTTTAACGCCAGAATCACATACGGCTCTACCATCATTTCACACACTATCTTGTGTTAAGCTGCGATGCAAATATTCTACAGCAAAATAGCGAGCGATATCGCGAGACAAATTATGATGGTTTGAATGATATGCTGCTTTTATTATTATTTTGTTATGCTGTTCTCCACGTTCTAACTGTGTGTGAAGCGTTGTGGTAAATTGATCGATACATTCGACAAGGTGGCTCACAGAATGGAACTTCGAGCGGTTAAGTTTTAATCCTTTATTTGCTGTGAAAGGTGTCTTTCTCGATCTGACACCAGTCAAATACAAGGGAGTATGTCAAAGAATGTCAAAATATTCAATTAAATCACGGGCAGCTTCCTATACATCGTTCTTGTAAGCCATAGGGTTAAATTGAACCTCGGTCATATACAGTAAAGATGCCAAATTACCAAGATTGTCAAAATAGTTGAAAATCAGGTTTATTCACTGGCGACCAGCATCATCCAATGGGAAGAGAAGGGCATTGTTTGGATCTTCTATCGCAAGGTTAAATATCAAAGGAAACTGCTGATAGACAAACTTGAAATCTCTTCCAACAAATGATGTAAAGATCACTAAGCTACGTGTCAGAGTTTGGCCGTATGCTTTGGACTAGTGACTTTTGAAATTAGTGATGATTTTTGTTAACTGCTCCTTATTCAAGAAAAGAATAGCTAGTTCCATACAACTTTTGGTAAGACCCAGCTGAACTACGTACAAAATTTCAACGGGAATATCCGTAGTGAGATCGAACACTTTCGATTTCAAAAATTCACGACCACCAGTTTGCTTAAAGTCAAGATCATCCCAAGAAGTTCATACTTTAGGTGCCTTAGGGCGACCTCGATTTTTCATTTCAGCATTGGGAGCACAAACTTGTACATCACCATCAGCAGTGATTGACGCATGGAAGTTCTCAGTGTGCTTTTGGTTCTCTTCTCAGTTTTATAGTCATCTAGCGAAGTATAAAAAAAGTTCAATTTTTCTATCTTACGCTTGGCTTGCGAAGGATCGGTTTACCAGAAACATCGATGACAGGGACAGATAGCTCTTGAACTTTCAAGCAAATTATGGCATGGCGTGGATTGTCTGCATTGATAAATAAAAGCGAAGAAATAATCAGAGCCTTTTCGTTATACTCGCAATCGTATAATGCGACTCCTTTCAATTTTTTCAAGTCATTCACAAGAATATGAGCTGTTTCCATGACTTTCAGAATGTTGTAAGTGCTCAAAAACAATCGGTTTCCAGACTTGTTACGCTCGGTAAAGTCCCAAGCAGCAAATGTCATGAGCCAGGTATCCAGGTAGTTGTATTCACTCCCAATATTGGCACTAGTCTCATCAGAAAACAAAGTAACATGAATCACTTTTGCACTGGATACACCTAGCTGGACTGCTTTACTTCTAACATACTTAACTATTTTAAAAAATGTTTTGTGTTTGTCGTTCAAGCCAAAATCAGGAGATAGGAACTTAACTGATTCTCGGTTATTATCTATTCGAACACTAGAAAGTGTATCTTCACTGTCACTTTGATATTTTGCTAGCGTGCTGTAGTTCAATTCGTTTAAAGGTATCTGGATGACGTCCTCATCGATGTATGATGGTTTGGATTGCTTATTTTCATGAAATTGAAATACCTCTATCATATATTCATCGGAACAAGTAATGAGGTTGCTGATACTAAAGTCAGTGGCATTTTGAAGCATTTGATAAGATCATCGATCCATAAATCAGGTCTGTTGGAGTCGGCACAAGAAGGGAGCATGACTGTTTTGAAATACGAGTTTTCTTTTCATTTCTCTCTATAGTGAAGATCCCGATGCAGTCAGGTGTATAATCCGCCGTTTTACTCACTTTCTTCGTCATCTCTCGATTGCTTAAAACCATATCTATATGCTTAACTGGCATATTAAAAAACACCCTCAATCGCTCCGAACCTCGTTCTGCAATATGTTCGGAAGTAATAAGATTTGAAATTCTACTCGAAGCACTTTTCTCGTAGTTTAAAATACTATTGTTTTTTGGGATATGCTGTTGATTGTTGAAAGGCGATATTTCTTTTCTCAACTGATCATCTCGAGGGTATGGGATATTTCAACCATATTGCGACGGAATTCCATAATCAATTTGGCTTGTTCATGTGAAAAATCAAAATTTCCGGCATGGAAGAATTGAAGTGTCAACATGTGCATTTTGTCTTTATAAGGATCAAATGGTGCTAAAGAGAATTGCGAAAAGTGATTGAATGGCTGAGGTTCTGGTTGTCTACTTTCTGAATCAGCGGTGGGAAAGGTTTCGATCTCAGCCATGCCTTGAAATCCGCTTTCATTTTCACTTCGTCTCGTCAAATATTCTTTTCCATCCGAATCTTCCTCTTCTTCGCTACTTTCTTCATCCTATTATCTTACTTTTATTTCTCTATCATGATCACTGACGTAGTCATCATCACTATCATTATCATTCTTGTCATCACCTTCTTTCTTTTCAGTACCTTTATATAAAAAAATAATATTAATTAGTTTAAAAGAAATAAACAAATAATGAAAATATATAGCTTTGTATTGTACATACGAGTCGTTATTTCTATCTTCATCAACATCCATAGGATCTAAAGCTCGGAATTGAGCTGGAACGACTACCTCTTGTTGATACATGCTCATTTTTTTTAATTCCTTCTTCAACGCGTCCAGCCAAGAAAATCAAGTCGGATTCTTTTGGATTAAATTCTTTCAAAAAATCATGCTCCTTATCCATAAATTGTTTTTGTCTATCAGACAATTCATCTCTTGGCTTGAAAAGAAAGTTCACGCTAAGACAAAGCTTGATTAGATGATGCTATTTATTTTTAAAAAAACTATAATAAAACCAAATTTTACAATGCTTTTATATGAGTAGATCTCGTATAATGTTCACAGACTCTCAAGTCCGATTTATCTCTAATGTTCGTTAAGCAAATGGGAAATCTGATTCTACGCTCATGCTTTCCAGTAAAGCTAGTGCTTGGTATGTTCATTTCGTTTGACCTTGACCTTGACCTTGACCTTGTAAAATAAAATGAAATGAAATGAAATAACAGTAAGGCAAATATAGAATTGAATGCCAGAGGTTTTTTATTCTGTTTTTGGTAATTCTTATTTTGGAACATTTGCCATCAGCCTTGAAATCAATTTGATTGGCTGTCATTTGCCTAGAGAAATATGCCATTCGAAAAATAAAAAAAGTCACACTAAAAATATATTAAAAATAAATACAAAAAAAAACACGCAAGAAAAGTTTTATTCCTATTCACAAAACACAAGAATAATGTCAACCATCAATAGTTATTTCAAAGCAAGAAAAAACAGGAATACACCAGTTTATATTAGTGACAAGACCAAAGCACTTCAGTCTGGTACTACCCTTATACAAGCACAAGAAAAGATTCAGCAACAACAGATTGAACCTACAAAGAATGAACAACAAAAAGAATCACCACTAATCCCAACAAAACAAGCAAAAGGCATTTTACGTTATTTGTCACCAATCAGCAAAGACCAAGAGGAGAAAAATAATAATGAACAAGAAGAAGAACAAGAAGAACATATCATTTGTAAAATAAAGAAACCTACTAAATTAACAGACATTTGGAAAGACATGGTGGAAAACTATGATCGCGAATCGCACACAAATCAGCTTCAGAGTGACAGCACAGACGATTGTGCAACAACAAACAGTAAAAAGAAGAGATCACAAGGCGACGATACATCAAGAGTGAGTATAGTTTAATACGTAAAAAGAAGAGAATAAATGAATTTAACATTCTATAAATAGAATGTACGTATTCGTATGTCAAATCAAACGTTATTGAGCCAGTCAACCTTACCAGAATATTATTATGCTGATGATGATGAAAATGAGGATCTAAGCCGACCTATCAGAAGACGCTTTTCCTTGAGTGAAACAAATGCATATTTACTAGAAATTGTAAACGAACTCTCTATGGATGATAATAGCTGGTGCCAATTAAAACCTATTTCTACAGTATCTTGATTTCATATAATTATTAAATAAAAGCTTTATCATTATAATTGGCCAGTGTATTTTATATAATATATACGAAAGCAACCAAATGGAAAATATCGATGCATACTCTTAGATTCGGGGAATAAAGGCAATAATAGGGTAAAGTTGAGTGGGGTGTTCAAGTATAGTTGTAGCAGATATCAAGCAATGTAGAATAACCATTAGAATAAAACTATAAATGAGCTAATTTAACATCAGACATGGTTAAGCATAGGAACAAGCAGTCTAAAATAAAATAAGAAGTGATTTTACGGTAGTGATATAAAATGCCTTGTTTGAGTATACAGTCAAACTTAGAAATCGGAATAGTCTCTATTAGAATAAGCAGCTTTTTTTTTCTTTTCTTAGTCTAATATTGCCACGGTAAGCTTTAATATTACATGCCTCTTTATTGGAATGGTAATATTTTTCTTATATGAGAGATGTGTTAAAGCCATCTATGTGCATATTCATAGCTGATTGCAATATAATGATCCATTCTCGGTGATTGTTTATTGATGTAACATTAGTAGTTTGTAATTTTCCACTTTTTCGTCTGTTCTTATGGAACATATTTTAATGGTGAGAGAATAGAATGGAATAGAAGTTATAGTTTTACTGTGCGGATCATCTTTTTATTATCCATTTTTTTATCATTATTACCAAAGAAATAAGAAATCAGTAGATAGAGAAACACAGTGATATCGTATGATACGCTGTGGTATGTCATCCTCTGATATAGCTGTTTCACAGATGTTTTAAATAAGCAAACCATTTTTTTATGATAAAAATAATGTACAACAACCATATTAACCTTGGAGAATGATTTGGGGCAACTTCAGCAAATTTTATTTTTTTATTAAGAATCGATGATAATCCACGAGGATATACCTGACCATTTCGGCCTCTTAATGA
Organism: Backusella tuberculispora; assembly: GCA_024140245.1. NCBI lineage: Eukaryota > Fungi > Mucoromycota > Mucoromycetes > Mucorales > Backusellaceae > Backusella > Backusella tuberculispora. Next base: position 7,365 of record VCJD01005113.1, on the reverse strand, counting down.
CGTTTTCCATTAATATAATGTATAATGAAAAAGAATGAGCAAAACGAGGGCTTTATGATGGTGTCTTTGTTTTCGGTAAACCATTAAGCCGATTTGTGCCTAGTAAATTTAGACCCAGTCGGATATCTCGTTACCTTATTAGGAAAGGGAAGTTTTTTTTTTCTTTAATGATGAGTAGTTTTGATTCTTTTTTTCACAATTCCACAAGGATTTGACCTTACTTTGGTTAAAACATTAAAATATTCCAAGAAGACATGTTTTTAAAGGATCAAAAAAATGCCCCAGCTTACGATTGTAGAGAAAACACGACTGCATCGAACCAATATGTTTAATGTAGGGTTTTAAATCATGGATCTGATATTAGGATCTGGGATCTCTGGAATCATGGGCCCTAATTTTAGGAACCTATCGAAACCGACAACCTGAAAATAGGAATGATCAGAGTACCTTGATTTTAGTAGTGGATTCGATTCTTCAACCACATTTTTTATTAGCTAAGTGGTGCTAATTTTTGCTTTTGATATTGATGATGAAAGTTATCACACGTCAGTTTTGATTTTTAAGCTGGGGAAATTCGTTTTATTGACATTGCGCATAGTAGACTGGTGTTGGAATCCCAAGTGATGGCATGCAAAGTTGTTGAACTTTTTTTTTAGCTCGATCGGAGGGTACCAAAATTGCAGAGAACGAGTCGACGAGATGTCTGGTAGGATAGGTAAGAAAAATAGAGCTGTACGTTAGGTATAAAGGGCAAGGGGCATAATAGGGTGAATAAGGGTTGGAGGGATGGGTGTATTTTTTTTAGTCTGGTTTGAAGGAATTAGAGTAAATCAAGTCTAAAAAAACTGTGGAGTAGCAATTTACAGATATAAAAATAAAATGAAGTATATAGGATTACAGTGGGCTATTCAATTTATAAAAGTTATTTTTAATGCAGTTAGTGATAAAAGGTTAATTGTATGTTTTCATTATAGTAGTATCATACAAAGACGTATACATAGTTCTCTCTCTCTCTCTCTCTCTCTCTCTCTCTCTTTATTCCTCTCATTTGGTACGCTTACTATTCATACATGATGCTAAGTTAAGTGTCTCGTCTATGAATTATGAGAATCTTTGGAGTAGAGTTATTTATTTGTTGTATAGAAATATATTACATTGTTCTTTTCCTTCCAAAATTGACTTGGCCGATTTCGGAATAATCTACCTAGTTTATTTATTTATTTATTTTTACCCATTTTGAATTCTTCCACCCCAAACATGTGTTGGCATATTGTATTTTTGTTGCTTATACACTTTTAAATATATATATATATATAAGTATTACTTTACAACATTTAGTAAGAAAGAAGTTTTATTTTATTATGTATATAAATTTTAACGCAATTCAATAAAGTCTGTCTCATAATTACGAACCTATTAGTGATGAATTCCAGATGCATGCAATCGACTAAGCATAAATGTTTGTTCCCGAAATAGCGGATTTGTTTTCATTCCTTTTTTTTTGTAATGAACCTTGTTCTTTCTAAGTACAGACAATTCGATCGGCCTTTATCGAGTCGCTAGATGTATATATTTTCTTCTCAGCCTATTGTTTCGACGGGCCGAAAGTAATTCTATTGTTCTTTTTATGTGTAACAGTATAGCTCGTTTTTATCATCATCTAGCAGGAAAAAGAATCGCGTCTTGCTGTGTAAACACCTGATCGTTTATTTACAAAAACATACTGTTTTTATCTTTTACATCTAAACTTTAATATATGACATATATCTTGTTTTATTTTTTTTTTGTTTTTCTAACAATATGTACGTTACATTGATCTGTTATTTAATTTTTTTATACTTTCAATTATTATGATTTTACCATTTTTGAACACGCGGGGAGAGTATTTATATCACCTCCCAAGATTCATCTACATTGTATTTTCTTGCTAAATCCTTTGCTATTTCTCGTTTTAACCACGCCTGTTTTTTTTGTTCTTTTAAAAATAAAAGTATTAGTTTATTATATATAATGGTGATGATGGTGGGTTTTAATTAAGAAAAACATCAGTTGTTGTTGTTTATTATTATAAAGCAGAGAAATCAAAAATAAACAAATAGAATCAAATAAA
>VCJD01005111.1:14793-35720 GCA_024140245.1 Backusella tuberculispora | reverse complement strand
TTTTTTTTTTTTTGTTTCCCTAAGTCAACACCCCTCCGTGTTTTTCATTATATTTTTTTGAGTTTTATTTCATGATCAGGCAAAGAAAAAACACATGCACTTTTAGATTGATACTTATTTCCTTATTTAATTTAGTTTTTGATTTTTTTTTTTCAGATTGAACCATTGATTAAGCTGTTGGCAAACACCGAAAAATTATTTAACGTATAATATAACGCATGTCGAATATTTATTAGACTATTACTTTATATTTTTTTCTACAACTATATGCTATGTAAAAATTAAGATACTCCTCATTGAATTGTATTAAATAAATTAATAATAATACTGATTTCTTATAAACTGTAAAATATGAATGTGCCTAGACAGCAAGGAATCTTGATAATATAAGTTTTCTTAGGCGACAAGAAACTATTTTTATTGTCACTATTTTTTTTTCCGATGAAGACCACTGTACGATTTTAAAAAAGGGGTTGTTGGTTCATTAAAGTTCGAGGTACCAACCAAAAAAAAAAAGTATGATTTTAGTGAATCAGGAGAGAATACCTCATCAAAATGACATTGAACATATTCAGGGTTCTTTAATACTTCCATTATTGGTAAATACTGAGGCATCTGGTATTGATTGATAGCTTGATTTATTTCATTTCATTTTTAAAATTTTTTATATATAAAAGCAAATGACATTAATAAAGATTTTTAATTTTCTTGTTTCTATTTCTCGAATTAATTATTTGAGTAAAATGAAGTTGATTTATTTTGCTTTTTTTACTTCTATATTAGCTACTGCCGCTATTCAAGCCGCTCCTACATCCGAAGATCGAGAGTAAGAATAGTTGTTTTTTAATATTGAAATTTACAAGTCAAAAATTGTAATTGAAAATTCTTTTTTATATAAATGTGGTGTAGTGATCTGGATTTTTCATCCGCTGAAATAACAGTTAAAAATCGTCAGTTTCACCCTCGTAAACAGCTTTCAAAGAGAATGCTCAGAAATCCTATGACACAGAACACCGATAGTCAAAAAGAAGAAGTTGATCGAGCATTTGAAGAACTTGCCAAATTAATAATGGAACCACAGGCTGTTAAACCTTTTACACCTCCTATGAACCGCCCACCTCTTATGCGTCCTGCCTTCAACCCACCTAGACCTATGGATTTCCGTCGCCCTCTTCCTCCACCTTCATTTTTTCCTGGTGCTATGCTACCAGTTATAGCTCCTCCTATTCCACCTCATGGTACACCACCACCACCACCACCACCAAACTCGCCTTTAGCTCCCCCTCCTCCTAAAGCCTCAGCTAAAAAGAACGAAGATGATAGCGAAGAAAAATCAGATGACGCAAAAAGTAAAGAAGAAGATAAAGAAGAATCAGAGCCCGAGGACAAGGAAGAACCTGAAGATAAACCTAAACCAGAGGGCAAAGAGGAAGCCGAAGATAAGGAAGGATCAGAGGAATCAAATGAAAAGCGTGATAAGAATTCAAGCGCCAAAAAAGAGAAAGAAGATTAGTGGATTCAATCACTGTCAAATTCGTCACATCTCATTTCATTTTTTTTTTTCATAGCATAGGATGTACTAAGTTTCATCTTTTTATTTATTTATTTATACGTTAATAAAGCAAATGAAAACAATTGTTTTCTTTTTATTTATTTTTTGAAGTGCATGCATTTTTTACGATGATAATCCCCGGTTTTAATTCACATATAATACATCAGAATAATGACAATATGTATTGTCAAATTCTGCTTTACACAGGGATGTAGTGCATAAATTTGAAGTTTTTATTTTATTCTAAGATTTTGAAAAATTTAACTAAAAATAAAATAAAAATAAAAAATGCCGTGATCTGTTTCATCATTTTTATTTCTTTCCTCGGATTGAGATGGCATCTATACATAGGCATAATTAATTCAATTGATAGCCGCTATTTGTAGACCGGTAAATGCCTGTTTTAAGGTTTTGTGTTAATGCAACATGACGATAGCTAATGAATATACACATAGTAGAGAGCTTGATATAAGAGATTTATTCCATCTAATATACTTTAATTTTAGCAAGTATTTGATGTTAATGTAGATTTTTTTTCTTTTTTTTTTAAAAAAAAAAAAGGTTAGATCTCCCTTACTCCTTGAAATAATAACAATTTTTTATTATAGCTTAAAAAAAATAAGAATACCTAAATTATTAAGGAGCTAAATATATTGGGTTTCGAACGTCAGATAAATGACAGTATAAAGTATAGTTTTAGTACCATTGACAATCGATCTATTATTGATTGCTTTTATTAGAAATTATTATGACTGCTCGGTTGTATATAGAATCAGGTTTAACTGTGGCTCATGTACACGACATTTTTGATATATGGCGTAGATTACGTTTATATTAATAAAAATACATATGATTCATATAGAATCAGTTAATATAAATGAACTAATTCAAATGCGAGGAGTAAAAATAGTTTTTTTTTCTTGTTACTTATCTTTTTTTTTTCAGACGCTATTATAATGTCATTAATTATGCCTATATCAACAGAACAGTTACACTCTAAACCTATGGCTATATCAACAATTACATCGCCTGTTAGCTCACATCAATCTTCTGGAAATGATTTCCATCAAAATAATATATCGCCTTCCAATATTTGTCCATCTCCTTCCTCACAATCAACTAAATCAGATATTACTACTCCTCCAGCTTTTTTGAATTCTAAATCCACGTCATCCTCTTCATATTCTGTGCCAAATTATTCAACATGGTCAACAATATCATCGCCAAATTCTTCATGTACAGTAAAAGATTTCTCTAACTCCATTTCCATATGTCAGACTCAGAATAGTATATCCCAATCTTGTACTATTGGACAATCATGTTATGGTCCATACAGTTACAAGAAAAAATTACCTACGCCTTATGATGTAAATCCTAAATCTAATTCCGCAGAGCCAACACTATCAAATACACCATTATCTTTACAAGAAAGAAGATTTCGCAATAAAACTGCATCAGCTAAATATAGAGCAAAAAGGAACCAGCAGTATAGCGAAATGAGAACAATGATAGCCTCTCTAACAAAAGAAAACGAGCTTTTGTTACGTCAACTTGAAAATATGCAATTTGAAAACAGCCATCTGAGAGATACTTGTGATAAACTTCGTGGAAAAATAATGGCACAAAAAATGCTAAAGCAATATTTAGACGATAATAAGTCTCAGCAAAGTATAGAAGACAATGTTGGAACTCAGTATATGTTATATGAGTCCACTATTAACCCAGTTTTCAAAAATAATCAGGATGCTAGAAAACCAGAGAAAAGGCAGTAAAATATCACAACTTTTCACCAAGTAACTAGTCGTTATCTTGTATTTTTATCTATAAAGTATAATATATATTTTGTCTTTACATTTTTCCTCATTACAATATTAATTTCATTAGAAAATAAAAGCCTAATTTTACGTCTCTTAAATGGACAAGATATTCAAACCAATTGTTATTTCAATTAAACTATACAATAGGACATTTGAATAACATTATTTCTTCTTTACAATATTTTTATTCATATAGTATTTATAAAGTAAAGTTGTAGAATAACATTATCCGCCTATGTTTGAAAAAGGAAGAGTCAAATAGGTGTAGAGTAGAGTAATCGATCTTGGCTATATATACATAAATGCTTAAAGAAGCAGCTAGTTTCAAACAGCAATGAGATATGATTTACTGGATTTCTTTTTGTTTTTTTTTTCCTTTTAGAATAGTATATATCATGTTTTCGATGATCATGCCAGGCTTTTGAGAAGATTTTCATAATGCTGTCCTTGATTCTTTTTTTTCGTTAGTATATCTAGTAAAAATTCTCTTTAGGTTATTTATTTAAAAATATAAGTCTGTATAAACTGTGATATGTAAAAGAAAAAACAAGAGGAACAAAAAAATAGCAAAGTGAATATATATATACTTTTATTTCACAGTGTATATACAAACTAAAGTATTCCTTTAACAAAATCTAGAACTAGTAACATCTTTTTATAATAATTCCGCTTTAACAATCCCTTTCTAATTGTTTTTCCCGGTAAAACTAAGTAACTCACAGCCTAATTTTGCCTGAATAGTAATAGTGGTACGACTTTCAATCGACAAATTATATTGCTACAAAGAGGTATTACTGCCTAGTTATATTTAAGACAAAATAACTATAATCAAAAACACGTTAAATTTTCCTCAAGCTTGTAAATTTAATTGAATCAGTTATATATGTGTATAAAGAAGAAAAAAAAGGGGAAAGCTATGCAATAAAGAATTATTTATTTTGTCTAAAGTTTGGCGAGTAAATGCAGTAATTAAAATTGAAGATGTGACCTCTTACTATTAAAGAGAAATTATATTATATTTAAGGAATAGCGGGAATATAAATTTATCCGGTGAAAATCTTCATGAAAAGATATAATACAGATCCTACAAATCGCACAGCAGATAGACCCGCAACTGACCAAAGAATGAAGCCAAGATAGAGCGTTGTTCTCTTATCGTAATCTCCAAACCATTTGAAAACGTCTTGGCCATTTGTAATTATTGTTACCAAAATCAAGTTTGATATAATCCAGCTTAGAACTAGCGTTGTTCTAAATGACTTGTAGTAATCTTCTTGTTTTGTCTTTGCATCTCGTTTCTGATGCGGAGCTACGAAGTGTGTTTTTAATTCGAGACAAGCTTCATCGTATTGATCATTCAAATCTTTTTGCTCTGTAGGTAAATCAACTTCGACCGTATGCTCGCCATCTTTACCCTTCTTTGCTTTCACGACACCCAACTCAGTGGATACACCGTTATCACCCTTTGTTCCCCAAGAAACATCGTGTGTGTTACAGAATGCATATATATTTAACACGTTGATATAACTGGGAGACATGAAGATATATGGCAAAAGGCTGGTAAACATATGCCAAGGATCCAAAAACAGAACACTAGAAACAAAATACATAATATAGGTCGAACAGACAGAAATAATTACATTTCTAAAAGAATTCTCCTTGAGCAATGCCAAAAATTTGTCGTTTGTACTCGAGGCAGCAGTATCGATAGCAGAACGAACACCAACAACAGTAATCCATACTGTACAGAATAGCACATAACCCATAAGTAGTGCAAAGAATACAATAATAGAAGTGTAAGCCCATTTTAAGCCTTGAGGACGATTTCCAAGAGCGATGATAATCTGGATGATAAGTAAAGTGGCATAAATGTAATTTAGTACCGTATGAATAACTGAAGCAGCATAAGCGGAAAAGGGTCGAGGGTCCAAATAGTCAGATGTCATTGATGTTGTCATGATGTAAAAAACAAGGTAGAAGTTACCGATGCCAAACCATGAAAAGAAAAGATTAAAAAGTTGGTATAAATCTTCAAACATGAATAGCAGTTTACGGAGGATAAAGTGATCAGAGCTCCATACTTTACGCCAGTGTACCATTGAGTATATACCAGCAAAGAAAGAACCATTCAGCCATCTACGACGTTGAGAGATGAATTCAGGAATATTATCAGGTACATCCGTTTCACCATAAGCATTTGAACAGTAATGTAATACCCATGCAGCCTTTTTCTTAGCCACAAGTTCATAACACAAAATACGATCTTCAGCAAGGTACATATTTGCTGTAAAAATATCAGCGTCACTTCCATGCATTTTTTCACCCAAGAAATATTTTTCAAGTGGTCCTTCACCATTTGCGTCGTTTTGTAGTGCTGTATAGCGATAAGCTGAAAAAGCACCAGGTAAAACCGAAATATGACCAAATACAGACTCTAGTGGTTTATCAAGAATGTTTGACATCTTATACTCAAAGTTCTGCGATGCAACAATTGGATTCAAAAGGTGTACTCCACCGGGTCCCACCATGGCTTTAATTTCACCACAAGCACCTGCTACGTTTTTGTTAATATCAAAAGATTTCCAAAGATTGTAGATAGATTGACCTCCAGGCTTTGTTCCAACATCAATCAAAACGCATACATTTGGATTCAAGAGAGGACCAAATGCTTGGAAGAACCAACGATGAGAATTGATTTTCTTTTGATTTTTCTCCTTCAGACAAAAAAGAATCTGGACTGGGACTACTCCTTTTTCTGATCCTCTAAAGTCCATGTTTGCATCTATAGATAATTGGGTTGTGTGCTACAATAAAAAATGTACAACGTTACATACAAATAAAAGTAATGAAAAGCTTTACTTACCTCATAAATATGAGCTGTAACAGGTTTACCCTCAACAACATTTTTTGCTAAACCATCTTGATAGCAACCCATAGCAGATAATACAGAAAGGGTACGTGGGTTGATTTTAGTACGACCATCAGATACAATGCACACTACCACCTTCTTCCAGCCTGCTGCACCCCATACTTTAGATCGGTTGCGAGAGCAAAGATGAGTTATGTTTTTCATAACACCATTCATAGTTCTACAGAAGAGCACTTCATCTTCCTATAGAAACAAAACGAAAGCAATATTTGATATTAGGAATATGAATAAAATGATTAGTTTAATAGTATTTCTTACATTATACATTGTTAAAACAATAAATAGCTCGGTTTCTCTGTTCAAAAGATTCTGTCTCAGCTTGTAATTATCTTTTTGAAAATCAGCGGGATCACAAGTTGCAGCTGTGTATCGCATATGGGTGAACTCGTTCTCATCTCTGCGTTGCACTCTTTGAAGATACTTATTAGGAACAGGATTGTCAAGAACCAGATTACCGCCTGTCAGTTTAACCTTTCGAACTAAAAAATGTAAAATAAGATTAATATTCTAGCTAGTGTATGTTTTCTACTAAATGGTAAATGTTGACAGATGTCAAATGATAAAGCACAACCACTTACTTGTTTTATATCTTCGTGTTTGACGTCTAGGTGCCATTCCGCTTTCAACTGGCCCTCCTCCTACCATATTTGACTTATTCCCGCCGAATTGTACATGCCCTATCTTTACAGAAGAAGACACTGATGGGCTGGTAGAGTTATTTAGTAGTGGTTGCTGCATGGCATCGGATCCGGCCATAGGGGATTCATAATAACCTAATGGTTCATTATAAGGAGTGTTATATGGTGGTGTTCCGCCACCACTAGAGAATGAAGTTTGCTGAAGAGGATACTCCTCTCCTGTATTAAAACGAGGCCTGGATTGTAACCTGGCTGCAGGTAAAGGACTGTTGCTATTATTTTTCTCAGAATACTGATACATTATGAGAAAGAAAAAGGGAAGGAAAGGGAAGGAAAGTTTATAGGCTATAAACTATTCTTTTTTTTTGGAATCGTAGTTAAAGATAAAGGAAAGAAGAAGGAACAAAAATAAAGTAAAAGGCATAGACAGGAGTATGTCTTAAATAACCTTTGGCAATTAAAACGTGTGGTACCATTCGTAATAAGTACTTTCAATCTTCATTGCTTTATTTGGGTATTTGCTTCCTTTTGTGAAATTAACTGCAAGAGGGGTTTCAAAGTTGTGTTACACTTCCAAATATCCAACATACCATGAGCCAGTTTAATGAGGCAAACATCAGCCAAGTGTATTATTGGATAAGTCCAATCGACAGTGTAGCTGAGCAAATTAAGTTACCTCGTTTTGGGATGAAAAATGAAGTTTAATTTCCAGTTTCTAAAGTAACGCAGAAAAATATATTTATAACTTCAAAATGAAGACTGTGCACAGCGACTCGACTCGACAGCATTGATCTTTTATTACTTATATGTGTTTGATTCTATAAAAGCCAAACTAGCAGTTGTTACACACACATAAAGCAATACATGGGCCAATCCTGACGTCAAAATGGAATAGCAGCATTTTCTATTTTTTCTATTTTTCTGCTATTTCTTATCACAATATATTTCTTCCCATTTTGTTTTTAAGAGTTACATCAATGTCAGAGAATATACCTACTCTTCAGCCAAAGGACAATTATGTTCGAGGGGTCTCATTTGATACAATGACCGATCAAGACCAGCCCGACTTTTCGTTCACTTTAAAAGGAAAAATACAAGGTTATCAACGTAATAGAAGAAGTAGAACTTTTCTAGTTGCCACTGATTTAGCAAACTATAGCGAGTATGCTCTTAATTGGGCAGTCGAGGTTGAAAATAGCAGACAATAATAAGAAGTAAAAAGAAGTAAAACTGATTAGTTTATTTACTTTAGGAGCTGATGGACGATGGAGATGAAATTGTAGTATTACGTGTGCTAACACTTGATGTAAACGGTCAGTATAGATAATATATAGTTCTAGTATTATATCCAAATACCTTTGAAGTTTTAGTCATAAAGTATTAATATAAACTAGATGGGAGACCCAACCTACGAGCGACATTACGCCATGAAGAGCTTCAATCAAAAGAGAGAGCTACTGCAGTTATGAGTAAGATCATGTCAGCAGGTGGTTCTGAAAAGAGGGTAAATACTCTAACAATATTAAACTGTTATTATATTAAGTACATATTATTGATTAGATCAGTGCAGTTATTGAGTTTGTGATCGGAAAGGTGCAAGAAACAATACAAAACATGGTAGATAATTATAAATCTGGGTGATGTAATATTGATGGGTTTTAACATTTAAGTATATGAGTAGATATCAGTTTATCAACCATCGATGTTGATTGTTGGTACTAGAGGAATCTCTGAATTAAAGGGCATATTTATCAACAGTGTATCTAAGTACTGTTTACAACACTCGCCAGTGCCCGTGGTTGTTGTTCGCCCTGAAGATAAAATTAAAAAGCAGCAAAAGGACGAAAAATCGAAAAAGCCAAAAACTAAAAAAGGAAATAGATTGAGTGGTATGTTCCGTATAAGTAGTCATTCTAGTCTCTCGAGTTTACAATTCAAAGGATCTGATTCTTCTGAGAGCAGTTCTGACGAAGAACAGGACATATCTGAAAAAACTAGTAGATTGTCGGTGTTTGACAAAATTGGTCGCCGCTCTCGCTCCCCTTCTCCTTCTAAACCAATCATAAATAAGCATTAATATTTAGCTAATCATGGATTGTTGTATCAAATAAATGAATTGAAAAAATGTTTATACAAAGCAATATCTATGACTTTTGTTTTGTTTTGTTTCATCGTGTGCTTTTGCTTTTGTCTTTGAATTTTATACCAAGACGAAAAGGCATTTAAATGATTGCTTTCTTAGTGAAAAAAAAAATCAACAAAGGAGTCCTTTTCCCTTGGTGCATCTTCAGATTTTGTCTGCACTATTTAACTACTGATATTCTTTTAGAAAAGCTATATTTTTTAACATAGAAAAGAAAAAGATAAAAGAAATAAAAGATAGGCATTGTGTCACTTGTCCAGTGCATTTAAATAAAAAGATGGTTTATTGAACTGTTATTTAAAACCATGACATTAACAAACGGTTTCTTTTCCTATATACATAGCCTATAGTATATTTTTTTAGCAGTAAAGATGGCATAAACAAACAAATAAATACAGGCACCGCCATTCCTTAAACCAATTACGGGGCAAATATGCCCCATTACTTCACTTGAGGTTTATACCTTCATTCCCATTTATCTTAATGTTTTACTAAGTAATATACCCCAGCTTCTTAAACTCAAATAAAAGAAAAAAAGTTTATTCTATAATTCAAAGTCTTAAATTGATTTATTATTACTATAAAATTTCATAATCCTTCGTTAAAGGCGCTTTTTTTTAAAAATTTTAAATGTCACTCTTATATTTTAAGAGATATATATTAATAAAATTATTTATGACAGGTATTTTTAATTAGCTATATGGACGATATTCCAAATAAAAGGTTTTTTTTTAAAAGTTTAATACAGTAACATATTAGTGTTAACACATCAAACCCACGATACATGGAAATATAATCATTAGTATATGTTATGTGTATACTACTTTTTAAAAGATAATGCAGTCCTTAGATAACGACTGGAGTGATTATCTTTGTACTCAAAAAGCCAATATACATGGTCAGATATAATATAATCCACGGGTATAAATTACCTACACAATACTCAGAATATTAATATTGAAGAGACTGTATTTGAAATAAAAAGGGAGCTGAGCTATTCTTTATCTTGAATTCATTTGGGATTTACTTACGAGCAGAACCTATTTGGCGTCATATAAAGAAATACAAAGATAATTCACTTATGAAAGGAAAGATTAAATAAATGTACATAATATTATAAAAAAATAACAGGTAATTATCTTTAGGTTAACTTTATTCTTTCATTCTCCTAACTCTAGATCTAGTGATTAACTAATAGGTTTTCCCTCATAGAGTCGTTAGAAAGAACTCTCGTTGTAGTCCTTATATATTCACAGCGGGTGCACAAAGTTTACTCTTTTAATGATAGTAAGAATATTCAAGTCATTATATTTTGACGAGTATTGTTATCATGATATTCTTGCTTTTAAAGACATTATTATTTGTTATATAAAATGTAGTTTTTTTTCTTAAAAAGAAAGAAAAGAAATGTAGCACTTTCTGCCGTTTCGAAAAAAAACCTCCCCAGCGGTTTATTTTTTATTTTTAAATAAATATTCAAATATAATGGTTATTTTTATTGTATAACACCACTACAACATCTCTATACTCTGATCTAAATTTGCATATAGGCTATCTCTTAAAAAAAACATAAAAAAAAAATGAAGGTTTCGGAGGTTTTTTTTAAAAACGACTCTATGCTACGATATATATTCAGTGCTGCTTTTGAAAAGAAAATATTATCTACTAACAGTAGTAATCACATTATTATTTTTGAAATAATAAACCTTGTTCATTGAGTCTGTAATTGCTCAAATGTCTCAAGTCGACTGACTAGAGACATTTAAATTAATAAAAATATGAGATTGAGAAAGCAAATAATAATAATAATAATAATAATAATAATAATATAAATTCAAGTAGTCTATTTTTCGTATATACAGTACAGATTTTATTTAAGAAATAAGAAATAGGAAGTAGGAAGTAGGAAATAAATGGGTATGCAGCATGGAGCATACTTAAGAACCTTTTTTTTTTAAAAAAAAAAGAAAAAAAAATTATAAAAGGGGATATGTGATCAAGAGATAAATATTTAGGTTCTAATAATATAATAATATAATAGTGTAATATAGTTTTTGTTTTTAGAAGATTTTAAGCACGTTCAACTTCATCGACTTGGTATTTTTCATGCTTAGGTGTTTCGTTATCACTACCGGATGTTTGGCTAGCAGAATCAGTATGTGCATTGGTATCAGTATATTGCTTCTTTTCAAATGATTCTCCTGAAGGGACACCTTCCAATTGAGGATCAGGTTCAGTGCTCTTGCCTGGACCATGGAACCACTTACGAGCACGGAAGTAGTAGTACACAACAGAAGCACCAATAACGCCAGTAAATACAACAATTGCATAGTTCATATTATCTATTAATACATATAAAAAAAGTCAGAATTGGACGCATATGATTGTATATTTGTAAGTATACATTACCAGGTGTAACAGGATATTCAGTAGGGCAAACAAAGAGGGCAGAAGTTAACAAAATCCAACAAAGACTTGTAATATTGATGATATCAGAAAATGGACCCAGGTGGAATGGACCACGTACAAACTTTTTGCGAGCAACGGTTACTCTAAGAGCAATAGGAATGAAATAGGCCAAAGAAGATGCAATAGTATTGACAGACACAATAGCATTGAATGCAGTTTCATTAATAATGTACAATAAACCAACAATAATAGCAAAGATGATATTTCCCCATACAGCAAAAATGGGGGTTTGTGTCTTGGGATGAATTTGTTTAAGATAATGGGAGAATGGCATAGCACCATCGCGAGCAAAAGCATAAACCATTCGGGAACTACCTAAGGTCAAGGCAGATCCAGAGAAGAACATGGCACCCATTACAATGGTAGTAAAGACAACTGTCCATTTATATCCTACACCATCAAGGAAGACTTGTGTCATAGTAGGATAAATTTCAGTGTCAACAATCTGTCTTTGGAAATCTTGGACGCAGAAATTGACAGAGACTAAGAAGATAAAACCGACAATAGCAGCAGTACCAATTGCATAAAGAATACCACGAGGAGCACTACGGCCAGCATCACGAGTTTCGTCAGACATATGGGCAGCACTATCAAAACCGGAAAGGGTATATTGAGATTGCAAAAGACCGATTAAGAAAGCGTACCCAGAAGCTGAAAAGCCTGTCTCGTTTTGAAAGTATGTAAACTAGTAATTGTCGAAAAATTAGAGATAGTTGAAAATATAACTATGATTAATTTCAGATACTTACCACCCATTTACCACTGGCTTTGTTAGGTGTAAGAACAAGACCAACAACAACAATCATGAGGGTACCAATAAGATGCCAATAGAGTGATGTCTGGTTGAAGAAGCCATTGTATTTTACACTAACTGAATTGATGATACCATGAACAACAGCAATGACAACAAAGATACCATACTGCCAGTAAATACTAGGACTCTCATTAGAATTGCTAATATTGATAAGAGAAGCAATAAACTGTGCAAGACCTAAATCAGCAGAGGTAATAGCAACTAGAAGAATAGGGGAAAAGTCAATAAAACGAATATCAAATTTATATTTTTAGCATAATTTACCTGTCTATATAGCAAAAGGACCAATTAATGACGATAAAATGGATAAATAAAAGGTTAATTAAATTCTCTAAGAATGCAATAGATTTCTTACCAAGCCAAGCCAGTTACACCATCCAGTGAGCCAGCACATGATAGGAACATACTCAGGGGGAGCAAGCTTGGATACCCAGATGTAAAGACCGCCAGTGATGGGATATGCAGAACAGATTTCGGCTAGTGAGAGACCAACACCAAAAGTGAAAACGGAAACAAGCACCCAACCCCAGACTACAGCAATAGAACCACCAGCAATCATAGCGTCACCCCAAAGCTATTGATTGAGAGAAAATTAGTTATGAAGTTTTCTTTTCTTTCTTTTTTTTTTAGTTTTAATATCATTAGTATAACTTACAGGAGTAAGACCTGAAAGAATAGAACAGCAGCCAAATGCGATCGCAAAGTTCGAAACGGTAGACATAGTCTTATTCATTTCCTAATATGTCGTAGTGAAGTTTATGTTAGCTGAGATTAAATTACTGGGGGTTATTTTTGCAAAGAATAGGTAGAAAGAGAAAATGCGTACCTGCTTGTAACCAAAGGATGCCAGGATTTCTTCCTCTGTTTGGTACTTAGGTACGCCTGATTCATTTGCTTCTTGTATTTCATTTGTCGAACGGTTCGAAATACGATCCATATCAACCATTTAACGTATTTTAAGTATTTAAGTAATTTTCAAAAGCGAATTGATATAAAGATAACTGTGGATATATATACAAAATAAATAAACGAATAAGTTGTTATATCCTTGATTTACAATTTGACTTGTTAAAATACGTTACGTTTTCGGCAGAGCTATTTTGTTTAGCTTTATTATTTTTTTTAAATATATAAAATAAATATATTTAAAAACAAGCAAAAAAAAAAAAATTAAAAAGACAAAAAGGAAAAAGAAATAAAAAGGGAGCAAAAGATAAAAAAGATAAAATATAGAGAAGTGGAATCAACTAAAATCCGTCTCTCTTTTATATAAAGACAAAACATATGTAATGGAGGGGCGCTTGTTTAATGTTTTGATCTCATCAACCCATCATTTGTTCATGGTTATCATTACTCCGATGTTAGATTTGCCTTTTTACGATCAAAGGGAAAATTAAAAGGACGAAAATAAAAAAAGGTAAAGAATACCATCGTGTTGCAAGAAATCCTCTTTTGGTCTTTATTGGGCTATTACATTGACGCTATCTTATCGACTTGTGTTCTCCTTACCAGTGATATTCCCCCGCTGACAAATATTGTGTTGCACTAAACCTTCTTCAGGTGAGCTCCACTTTGCTTGGGTCATTTGATCTCTGAAGCACCCTCATCCCCACACTCATCAAGGACCAAACCGTGTTGTAGATAGGATGCAAGTTGTATTTTATTTTTTTATTATTCCATTCATAAATTAGCCAATTATATCATTCTCCCACGTCGGATCCAAAAGCGTCTTATGAATTACTAATAAGCATATCTTTTGGCTACGCATTCCAGCCAATATGAATTCTTTTATATGTTTAGTTTCATAACGATTGTTTATAGTTATGGGGTATTGTATAATGACTTGGTATGTATCATTTTAAATTACGTTATTCTTTTAAGGACGTCAATTTTATATATTGCACATGAATATCAAGTAGGAGTAAGTTATCAATTCTAACTTTTGTTTATGCATGATCTATTCTTTAGTTACAATTGAGAGGAACAGTAATGATAATTATGGTCAATAAGACTCTTTTAAAGAAATTGAAATGGCTATGCTTCATATATGATGTAGTTTGAAGTATTAAAAAAGGTTTTATTAATAGCTTTTAGTAGCTGATTTTTTCCAGACTCATTAAATTCGACAGATATACCGTTTTTGTTCGTGGGAATCAATAACTTAGTCTTAAAAAAAAAAAGAGAGAAAGTCAATAGGGCCTACAAATAATAGACTTTTTTTTTTAAAAAAAAATAAAAGTGTTTGTATTTAGGCTTTCCCCCTAAATACTTTCGAGATTATTATTGGGAGAGAGTTGTATGACTAACTTTATCAAGAATTTAAAAGTGGAGTCGATGTACTACGTTTGTGATATGTATAAACGTATAGAGTAGAACACAAAAGACAATAAATGTATAAAAAAGAAACCCTGGGATTTTATGTTTACACATACTGTGAGAGTTTTGTTTTCATTATAGAAGTATTGAAATGCAAAACCAGGTCTTATCTTAGTCAAAAAATTCTGTTATCTAAAGTTATTAATTTCTATATGATGGTGTAACTCTTAAATTACGACCGTCCCTAACTATTTTCCGTAAGTTTGTCAGCTTCTATATTTTTATTCCTATAAATGCAATGTCTTATTATATCAAAGTCAATTAACAGAACAAACGGTTAATGCATTATATATTATTCGAACAACGCCCTATCAGTCGATTCAAGTTCGTCTACTTGTTTTGACATTCTAGTTTTGCAAGGGTATAAAATTTAATTACTTTAACAGGAAATATATCTTGAGCGGCTTACTGTCATATTTCGCACAGTACAAAACTTGACATTTTAATCCTTTTTTATATGTGGATCTGAATGTGTGAAAAAGTTAAAAATTGTACTATCTGAGCTTAAATAGCCATTCTTCATCGCGGGAAAAATAAAGCATATTATTGTTTTTTAGAACTGCGGCCATTGCTTTATTCGCCAAGTATAGAGAAATGAATATTTTTGACTGTGATTTATTGATTGATCAACTTAATTTGCTCTGTGTAATTGCACCTAGATCTAAGTTATATTCAAGGTACCATAATATACGTAGATGCAAATTCAATATAATAAATCTGTTTGTCTGAATCTTGATTTGATTTGATAGATGATATCGTATTTGTGTTTAGATAGATGGAAAAGTAATTACTTCATTTATACTTGAACACTGGTTAAGTTAAATAAGTACCTGGTAGATTTTTGTCAAAACTAACAATTATGACTATTAATAGCATAAAAGACTTTTTTGTCTGGAAGAAAATAAAAATGGAAATAATAAAATAATCATATCACGCAACATCAAGGTTTAAATCAATCATTTTCACTGGTTAATTTATTTTTGTGTATTGTATTTATGATTTGCTGTATCTAAAACGTGCCGAAATATTTATATACCGAGTATAAAAAAACTAGAAAGTATACGTCGTTTACCTATTTAGAAAGAAGGTCATGTCCTTTATAAATGCACATCTGTTTTTCTTTAGAAATCAAGTAATTCCATTTCTGTCATTTGTTATTTTGTATTAATAAATCTCTTTGAGTGGCTTACCATAACATCATCGTTAATTAAAATATTTTACTTCTTAGAAAAGAGTGTCCTTGAATGTATGATTGTGAGAGTTTTATATATTAACAATAATGCATTATCGTATCATTAATATAGTATTGCTTTCTTTATCTCGAAAGTCATTATAAGAACTCAAGGAATACTTGCGAAAGAGAATAAGTGGCTTTGGTTGAAAGGGGGAACTTCGATCGCTTGTGATACGTATGAGCTACTTCTGTGACCCCTTGTTGTGTAAGCTTAATAAGGCGATAGATCAAGTTCCGTTGCCCGTACTATTCAATAGAGTTGTTCATTTTAATCACACCGTTTTTTTTAAAAAAGAAATCTATTATATATTAGTATGTCATCAATAGAGCAATTGTCAAACAAGAAGATATTTCTTGGTAGGAATTCTTTATGCGATCTTAGTAAAAATAAAGCTTTTAATATGCCAAGAGACGCAGTTACGTTTAGCCGATAGAAATGATAAGAATGGAACGGGCTGGTGTGGCCTACATGCACACACAGATATATGTGTATAGATAAATTATACATGCGAATTAGCTAAATATATTTTATGCAAATGTAGCTCCTGAAGCCGTACACTATTAAGTTTCAAGAACAGAAAAGAGGCTCCAGCACTATTTTATCACTGTTCTACTTATAAATAGTTGATATGCAGAAAACGTAGAGATCTATATGTCAGATCATTACAATTTAAAATACAGATCTAGAATTGTACAACAAAGCAATCGCAGATAAAAACGCTTTAAATAAACACAACTCAAATTGCGCGTACGACATAATAAGTCCTCTCTCACCTAATACCTCCAGAGAGCATACATTTTTTATTCATGTGTGATGCTGGCATAGATGTTTTACAATAAAAAGTTACTTATTAAGGAGAAAGTTAAGGAGTATAGTCAAGGAGAGCCTTCAGCAACTTAGAAACGGGTTGGAAGATAGCTGAGTCTAACAACGGCAAGAGCCTGTGCTTCAAAAAAATAGCATTAATGATACGTAGCAATTCCCCTTAATATTTATTAACATTATGGAAAAAGAAGGAGAAAAAGAACATTAACACATACCAAAGCTAGTTTTCGTGATTAGTTTTCTATTGCAAAAATCGTGTTTGCATGTAGCTGCATAATATGGGTTGAATGGTCTAAAAATGATATTTGTCTATTATATATTATGTATTACATACAGTATCTACACTTTTATTATTATTATTGTCAAATTTGATATCAGCTTATTAAGTAAGCGATGTACAAATAAAGAAGGAGAGAGAAGGAGTGGGGAGAAAGGATAATTAAAAACCATAAACAAAAGTAACTCTGCTTAGTTATAATCAAAATAATTTAACTATAATATATTATAGCTTTAAAAAAAAAAAGAATACATTCTATATTTTATTTTGTGCTTTATCTAGTTGGCAGGGACCTCTTCTTCGACCAAGACATCACTCCAAACGTTTTCAGCTTCTTCTTTCTTAACGTCGCCAAAGCACACCTTAAAGACATCATCATATGTATCAACAGAAATACCTGTTAAACCTTCCTTGATATATTCAGGCAACTCATCCCAATCAGCCTGGTTGTCTTTAGGGAACAAGATGGTGTTCACCTTTGATCTCTTTGCTGCAATTGTTTTTTCTTTCAAACCACCAATCTTCAAAACTTTACCAGTAACAGTTAATTCACCAGTCATTGCGATGTCAGAGCGTATAGACTTATTTAGAGCTAGTGAAACTAATGCGGTTGTCATGGTTACACCAGCGGAAGGTCCTAAAAAAGATTTTAAAAAAAAAAAGTCAGATTAGTCTACTTTATATGCACTCCAAATATGAGATATTCCTACCATCTTTAGGCACAGCTCCAGCGGGACAATGTAAATGTACCTTTGCTTTATCAAAGAACTTGTTCTTGGGGAACTGAGTAGCCAAAAGTGATTTAGCATAAGTGTATGCGATACTTGTTGACTCCTTCATTACATCGCCAAGTTGACCAGTCTTTGAAAGATTAGGGGTCGACTTGGGGCCAAGAGATGACTCGAGAACAGATTCGATATAAAGAGATGTTCCACCTGTTTAATATAAGGTTAGTTTGATATGCTCATCAAAATGAATTTTCCTCGGAATAGAACTTACCCATACTAGTCCAAGCAAGACCCATTACAACACCAGGGGGTGTATGATCATAAAGACGTTCAGTTTGGTATACTTGAGGACCAACATAATCGCTTAAGTTACCGTTGTCGATGTCAATATTGATGTCTTTGGTTATTTCCATAGGTTTTCTATCTTCCTTGACAATTACTTTATCATCAGATGTAGCAGCCTCTTTAGAGTCTTTACTTTCTATGGTGTCATCCTCCCCAGCTTCTTCAACAACTTTGTATGCTGCCTTTCTGAAAATCTTGTCAATATGTTTCTTCAAGTTACGGACACCACTTTCACGGCAGTAACTCTTTATCAAAGTATCAACGGCATCTGATGTTAAATTTACATTAATATTTTCGAGACCGGCAGCGGTCTTTGCAGCGGGTGCCAAATATTTTGATGCAATAGCGGCTTTCTCCTCTGCAATATAACCGGAAAGCTGGATAACCTCCATACGATCCAAAAGGGGACCAGGGATAGTATCAAGAACGTTTGCGGTACATACAAAAAGAACCTTTGATAAATCAACTGGAACATCCATGTAATGGTCAAGGAAGCTACCATTTTGCTCAGGATCCAATAACTCAAGGAGTGCTGAAGAGGGATCACCTTGGTGACCTCTACCGAGCTTATCGATTTCGTCGATCAAAATAAGAGGGTTTTCTGTTTGGACTTTCTTGAGGGCTTGGATTACCTTACCAGGCATTGCACCCACATAGGTACGACGATGTCCCTTGATTTCCGCCACGTCAGTCAAACCACCAACAGAAAATCTAAAGAATTCACGATCCAAAGCACGAGCAATACTTTTACCGATGGAAGTCTTTCCTACACCAGGAGGACCAGAAAGACAAAGGATTTTACCTTCGACAGTACCTCTCAACTTTCCTACAGCAATGAATTCTAAAATTCTGTCTTTTACATCCTTAAGTCCATAATGATCTTCATCCAAGACATTCTTTGCATGGACAATATTATAGTTTTCACGAGAACGTTGACCCCAAGGGATTTGTGTGATCCAATCCAAATAGTTTCTTGTAACATTAAATTCAGAAGCAGCAGGTTCAAGATGAGCAAGTTTATTAATTTCCTATTTATATATACATTCGTAAGTTTTCTTTCTTTCTTTTTCATTTCTCAAACGATTCTGCTTTTATCGTATAAAACTTACCTCGTCAAAGACTTTCTTTACAGTTTCAGGCATGGCAAGCTTGTTAGCCTTTTCCTTGAAACCTTCGACAAGTTTATCTTTTCCATCACTTTCCAAGCCAAGTTCCTTCTTTATACCCTTCATCTGTTCCATCAAATAATATTCACGTTGGCGTTTAGCAATTTTACTTTCAACCTCCTTTGAAATCTTGTTTTGTAACTGAGCATTCATCAATTCCTTTTTGAGTACAACAAGCGACTTTTGAAGTCTTTCTTCAACAGGTAAAGTTTCCAGCACTTCCTGAAGCTCCAAAGCCTCGCCAGCAGAAACAGCAGCAGCAAAATCAGCCAATTTTGAAGGTTCATCAAATACATTCCCCGCAGATTGGGACATTGAGAAGCTGGCAATTTGATCTCTGAAGAGTGGGTTCAATGAAGCAATCTCTTTGAATACTGATACGATTTCAGAGGTTACTGCGCGAATATAAGGACTCTTTTTTGAATATTCTGGCTCTTCAAAGTTATCGACGTTTACAAGAGAAACTGCATAATCGTCCGCCAAGAATGAAGTAGCATATTGATGGCTACTACTCTTGTTTCCGACTTCTTCATCCGTTAAAAGTTCATCTAAATAAATTTAAAATAGTTGAAAAGAGTGTTTTTTTCCCTCTTTCTTTTAGCAAACAAATGCAATAATAAAAGTATTTCAATCATGCGTTTAATACACCCTTCCCCTCTTTTTTTTTTTTTACCTTTCTTCTGAGTGATTGCTTTCTCGGATTCAAACTCGGATTCAACCTTTTTACTAGGGGCTTCGACTACCTTTGTTTCTTCAGATTTTGTTACGACCTCCTCCACTGCAGCTACCGAATGTTGCTTATCTTTTATAGGTAACAGCTCATTGATTTTAATACGACGATGAGGATATAACACTGCAGTTAAACCAGCGTCTTCTTTTCCAGATGAAGCTGGGAAGACGCTTGTAATCTGTGCAAAAACGCCTACTTTATGAACCTGATCGATATCTGTGATTGTATCCACATCCAAACCTTCATCCTTTAACAAGAAAGCGCCAACATAGGGCTGACCACGTTTCATCAACTCGTTAATAGCAGCTGTCACTGAAGGTTCCTTAATCACAACAGCCTTGTAAAAACCTGGAAATAATGGCCGTCCTGCAATGGGAAGTGCCAACACTTGAGGATAGACCTCTGGTACAGTTGGCTTTTGGAGTTGATTATCAATGACATCCCAAGAATGGTTCTTTGATGACGATTTTCCATCTCCGTTTTCTCCACCATTATTACCGCCTTCATTTTGTCCTCCACTACCAGCTGCGCCATTACTTGGTGGTGCTTGGTCGGAAGGATTATCTTTAGGGTCGCGTTCTCTTAATTGAACAGAAGAAGTAGAGACTGCACGACGTAACGAAGCAGGATTTCTGACAGACTGAAGACTAATGCAAAAATGCTCGGATGAGTTTTTGTTCAAAGAGCGAGTAATTGATTCACCACCCCAGATAGACACACTGTTTTGACTACGGCTGGTTGAAAACGAACGTAAATTAAAAGGCTTTTTGGTCGTGTTTGCCTTTAATTGGGACAGAATGGTCTGGTTTACTTTTGTACCAGGTATTGTCCTTGATACATGAATGAGAAATGACGTATTCATTTTTTTTTTCTGTTTTCTTTT
>VCJD01005104.1:6471-18526 GCA_024140245.1 Backusella tuberculispora | reverse complement strand
GGGCCTAATGCATTTGCATGGAAGCATCCCCAGACCATGGTACTAAACTTTGGAAATTTCTCGAATTCGCGTATATGTCTCTCTTCGAGGCCCTCTCCTTTCTTTCTGATGACCTTCTTTCCATGTACATTGCTGCTTGATTGAAATTTGGACTCATCTGACCATACAACTTGAAACCATTGCTCATCTGTCCAGTTTTCGCGTTCTTTACACCAGTCGTATCTTTTTTTCGCTTTTTTTGTATCAAGCTCGAATTTTTCAACAGCTTTAAACAAACCAAAACCGAGTTCTGCAAGATAATGGCGATATGTTTTATAGCTAATGCCAACGTCAACATTTTTACTTTTGTAATAATGAGAAAGAAATGACTCAAATGGCTGACGGCAAATATCAAGACTCATTGCTATCAAGTCAGTTGTCTTAGCTTTTATATGCCTTCCTGATGACTTTCTTGGTAAAGGAGAGCCAGTGTGTTTGTAACGATTGATAGTATCCCTTATCGTTTGATCAGGAATACCATAATTCGTCACAATTTCGACTACTGTCGATTTACTCTCTCATGCGCCTATAATTCTCCTATAATCAACTTCAGAAAGGTGTTTATGTGGACTGTGCGTTATTTTCTTTATTTTGTAAGTATTTTCTTTAGGCATTGCTTATATGAAAAATCATTTAAAAAAATTAAAACCCCGAACTTTTTTCCATATACTTTAGAAAAACACGAGTTAAAACTTGAGGATTTTACTCTCAGTGAAGTAGAAACATTTTACAGGCCAAACTTTATAGATCCAGGCCGCCAAAGAGCACCTGATACTATGGTGAACATGCTTATTAATGGCGGAACAAAGTACTACAAGAAGCAAAGGTACAAAAAGAACAAGAGAGGGAAAAGAAAAAAGAGCAAGGAGAAGAGAAGAAAGAAGAAGAAGAAAGAAGAAGAAAGGAAAAGAAGAAAAGAAACAAGCTAAAAAGTAAGTTTCATAATAAATGATCGTTAAATAATATATTAACCCCTTTCCATGTAGAGAAAATAAGTGGAGGTCATAAAAATTCAGTGAAGACAAGAAAAAAATCCCATTAATAGTCTTTGGTATGAACATGTTTGGCAAGGACCTTGTTCGCCTAAAAGGGTTGAAATGTGGTGCTATTGGTGCCTTTTACCGAGCTCTGAAGAAAAGAGAAGCTGTGGGTGATTTATTAGTTATTCATATTGATGAATACAAAACATCAAGAATATGCAATCGATGCGGAACTGATTCTTAGGAAGACGTGACTCATGCTGAAGACCACAGTGTACTTGTTTGTAAGACATGTAATACATTATGGCAGCGTGATATTAACACTTCCAAAAACATGATTACCATTGCTATTTCAATATGGAAAGGGAATGGAAAACCTCCAGCTTACTCAAGACAGTAAGAATTAATACTCAAATCGCCGTAATAAACACGGTTTTCTTTTAAGATTTAGATTTTTACAGGTAAAAAATCTTAAATAATATTCCAATTCGTCTAAAAACTTACCCTCTCTTTTTTGAATTACTATGTTCCTTTTGTCTGAATTTCAAAATTGATTTGTCCAAAAAAAAAAAATAACGTCGTCTCAATTTTAAGTTGAAAAACTGTATACTGAGATTTGATAGAGTAATGTTAATTTAACATATTTTAGAATAGATATATAAAAACACAGACTATCTTCAAAGTTATCAAATAATAGCGTTTTCAGGTGTTGGATTTATGTTATCTTTTTTTATTTTAGTATATATATTAAAAAGTACTTCTGAATTTTTTAATCTCAACCATGACGGTTTGAACACCCACAGGTTGAATACGGGATAAGCCCCTCTTTTCAACAATGTCCAAAAATTTTGTATAATACACAATCAACTGTCCAAGAACTGCATGAAGTACGGTGGTACCATTTTTAAAGTTGGAGAAATATTGTATCACAGATGAATTGATCGCTGTGAGTGATTGACGCCAGGTTTGACTAAACTGTGAACATATTCTTTCGAGATCAGGAATAGTAATAGTCTTATCATCATTTCCCTTTGCCTTTTCACATCGCTTAACACAGTCAATTAATGCACCAAAATAAGGTTTGAGTTGTTCGTCCACAAATGCACTCGTTTGTAATGATAGAACCTGTCTCATGTAATCCAACTCACTATCAACGGCACGGCTATGTGTTTCCTATCATCATGATATTTAATGAATATTATACATGTAACCACTGATTTCAATCATATTTACCTGGAATACCGAGACAATGAGATCATAGTTATTAATAAGGAAAGCAATACGTCTTGGTGATTCAGAAAATTCATGTGACATACGCGATAAAACTGCTTCATACTCGTCACGTAGTTTATGAACACTAAAAAAAAAGAGAGATAAGTTATTAAAGTAAATAAATAAATCAGATAGTCTTTATACATCTATCATGTTGTATACCTCTTTGATAATATTGCATCATCATATCCGTCGTTCAATACAAGTAACGAAGCAGCAAACTCAGCATATCTTCGGGTGATCTACAAATGCAAGTCTTTAATCAAAAAATACAGCGATGTATAAAAAGAACTCTTGATACTTACATAATGAGGATGGATATCTTTTACTGCATTCATCACAGATCTATTGTTAAACATCTTTTTCAGACTATCAACATGAAGTGACATAACATATTGAAAGCGTGGCCACAGGAGCATATTTGTCGCATTAGTATAACCTTCCAGAGCGGGCACGCGTCGTCTTTGAAGCTCAAGTGCTAACTGAGTATTAATTCTAATGCATAATAGGATTCCAACAGCATCATATGAATTTTCAACATATTGCTTTGTAAAATTCTAATCAAGATAATTAATACATATTTAAAGATAATAAATATTATATATATCAATTACCATGCCAACTTTTTCTGTAGTTTCAAATATAAATTGAAACATGATCTTTGCTGTATCAGCAGCAGTTTTAACATCTCTAGAGAAGAATTCATAAATAAAGAGATATTCAGAGCTGGCATTATCAATCAGTGTTAAATTGAAGCTTCTGAATAATTGCTCAAATTGATATTTCTAAAATGAAATTATTATAATTTATATATAATCATGGTAAAAAGAAAAAGAAAAGAGAGAATATTTATTTTACTTACTTGTTCTTTAGCTTCTGCCACATGTACCAAAATAACACCAGGATCCTGCATTCTCAAAGTATCGCTTCTATCACCAAGAGCAAATACATTGACTTTATCCTTTAATGCTACTTTATTACTACTAAATAATCCTCCTTTACGAACGTTTTCCTCGACACCAATCAGATCTGATTTTTCAGCTGTGATTGTCTAAATGTGACGTCTATAAGCTCTCTCTCTCTCTCTCTCTCTCTCTTTAAATCTTTTTCTTTTCAATGCTATTTCTTTACCTGAAGTTTTATTAAGCCTTTACTATATCTTTCAAAGTGATTATTAAAATACCATCTTAATGAATTCATATATGTTTGTCTGATTTCTCTTGCTGATTCATGGTGTCTTTCAAGCACAAACATGTGTAATTCTTTATATTTTAGAAATACAGACTGTTGCATGATTTGTATATTCGCATTTGGAACACAAAGTTGTTGAATGCGTGAAATAAAGAAATCTCGAATGGTTGATGCTGCTTTTAATCGTAGTTTCTCGAGTTCAGGTCCGACATTTTTTAGTGCTTTGATTGGTCTGTGTTGATTTGCTTTAACAAAACGCATTTGTTTATTTATTGTTAAAAGGTACTGGAGCCATATTTCGTCGACTTCGCCTTCTGTGATTTTACTAATTATATAGAGCAACTATATATAAACAGGACCTCTATGTTTCTACATATAAAATATAAGTAGTACCTGATGGCTTGAGGAGGTATCACCATACCTTGTAAAGCTTTTCCTAGTCTTGTCTCCACTGTCTATCAATTGTATTATCAGTACTTTTACCCTTTACTATTACTATTCTTCTTATTCTTCTTATTATTGTCCTATACTTTAATCCATCCCGAACCTTTCTATTTTTCAATTTTATACTCATATGTGTTGACTGTTCCTGAAGGTTCTGAATCTCTCCACTAATATTACCAAGATCACTCTGAAATACGTTCAATAGTTCCTCCATACGACCTAAAACTTCATCACAAGACTAAACAATAGATCGACCACTATTAAAACTCTATTTTAACATTGATAGATCCAACTTTTTTCTACTTACTTGAACTTCTGCATGTAAATCCACAAAAGATTGCACGTGTTGTAAATCTAGTTTGTACAGCTCATTGTTATACACATTTCTCGTTTTGTATGATTTTTCTTGTTATTATTATAATTCTCTTTTATTTCTTACAGTTATTCTCTAGCTCCAGCTGAACTGATTTCTTTTCACTTTCGATTTGTTTAACATATTCACGTAAATCCATTTCATTTTCAAGTGCTTGAGTAACTAATTCATCTCCCTCAAACGCTGATAACTGGTCTAAGCACGTAAAATAAGTTGATATTTCTTCTTTTTTACTAAATGCTTTGAGTCTTTATTTCTTTTACCATTCACTTCATCAAACGTCAATTCATCAAAGTCCATATCTAAAGAATCTTCGTCATCTGTTTCTTTTAAAATCTATCGAAAAGTTTACTTTTGATCAGTTCAGTAATAAACACAAATATAATAAAAAAGAAAGAAAGAAAGATAGAAAAAAAAAAGAAACAAACCTCTTGTTCCTGTTCATTACTTGGGGTTGATTCTCTTAAAAGAAGTTCAAGCTCTTTAAGAGCGTTTGGATTATTATCATTTGAAGACTTTTTTTTTTTGGGTTCGACTTCCGGGTCATCCCAATCGGGTATAGGAGGTAATGTCTTGTTGGCAACAGGCAATTCTGTATTGTCAAAGTTAGACACTGCTACAGCTGGACTAGATGACGCCATTAACAAAAGTCAAGTTGTAAAAATCAAAGCAATAAAATAAATAAACCGCATTTGAAATCCCAAAATAAATACAAAATTCAAGGAAAAATTCAATCACCGTCTTCTCTGAAATCGTTCGAAACATCGTCACAGGGCTAAAACAACTTGTTTCTAGTGAAAAGGTTTCCCTTTGCAATAATAAAATAATGATTTTAGAGAATAGTGTCAATGATGACTATAAAGATAAAAGAAAAAGAAAAGAAAGAAAGAAAGATTTTCAACTTTGAGACATTTATTAAAGATAAATAATAGATATTTTTAAATAATAATGTATACAGTGAAGCCTATGGATATTGGCGTTTTCACAAAAATAAATGGCACTTTAGCTAAAAGCATTTTTCAGTGTTATAGATTTCATTTAAGCCAAGTGGATTCAAGGAAATATCTTTTTTACTATGGCATTAGAAAAATATCCTTAAAAGGACATCAAGGATTTGATATATCAAAAGTGTTCCCATTTAATTTTGAATACAGAAGTGATATACGATTTACTGCTCAGTCGTTTCTAAATAAAGTATTTGTATCTAAGAAGAACCAGCAGTATTTCAAAGCTCTATTTGGAGAGCAACATTTAGAGCTTATCTACTCAACATTTTCGGCCAACAAGGACCTAGGAAAACAACTGTTGATGCTCATCTTATTCAAGATTTGTTTGAACACGGCATCAAGATCTACCTTCGAGATACATTATGCAAGTGGCTCAAGAACAATACAAAACAGACATAAACAACATGTGTGCTGGGAATATAAATATTAACAGATTGTTAAACAGGATTTTAGATGTACTGTTGAAGGTTCATCTCGCCCCCAAAAAGTGCACAAAACTATAGAGGTACGATTTAAAAAAAGAAAAAAATAACGTCAAAGAAAACAACAAATGATTCTGGAGAACTAGCTACGCAGTTCATATTGTTTTGCCCAGCTAGGCGCTTAACAGGCTTTAGCCCACGACGGTGTAATTCTAATGCTCAATTACTCCCCATTCACAACATTTGATACTCTCGTTTTTTTTTTATAATAAAAGGCAAACATAATATATTAATGAAAAAACTAAATAAAAAGAAAAGCTAGCATTTTGTTACTTCTCCTTTACTATCTACAACTGCCTGAAAGTGCCAAAAAAAACATTTTACATTTAAGTAGAACAATATGAACTACAAGTGTATACACCTTTTTTTAAAAAAAGACATAATCTTTCATTCACATTTCTTGTAGGCTCCCGAGAATGAAGCAAAGGAGAGAGCGATGAAAACACTTGGTATTTATTTTGAATTTAAAATATGCCATAACTATACACGTACTCACAATTTTTGAGAACGATGTCTTATACTATGCTGTTTATCCAAGTTCTGCCGTAATATTTGTCCAATAACTAAACCATCAACACTTTAAGCATTACGAATCAACAGTACCTCTATTTATAACATTTTTTCTCGATCAAAAGAGAATTCCATAACAATATGTGATATTAGTGGATATTTAATCACTAATAATACATAAAATCAAACGTATAAAGACGCTATATTATATGAATTTTTTGATTTACCAAAAGTAGTGGACATTTGTAAATCACGGAAGCTAAAGGTTGGTCATAATTTAAGGATTTTATCTGGTTTATAGCTAGTTCATATCACGGGAGAAAAAGTTCATTTAGATGTCACTAGTACCCAAGAACATAACAAGAATAGGCAATCATCAAATGACTTACCATTGGATGTTATTATTGAGCATCAGAAAAAATAACATATGATGAGTTAGAGGAGATAGTGGCAAATAACAAAATCTATAGCTCTAAGATGCTTTAAGAAGGCTTTCCCAAACAACAACAGACATTAAAACCAAAATGGATAATAAAAAAAAGGACCAAGATGAAAACAATGCAGAAACTACCCAAAGTCTATACTATGGAATTGAAGAGATTAAAAACAAAAGAAGAAGCCTTGAAAGAGAAACCTTGTCCTCCAAAAAAAATGGTATCAATTGAAATAAGTATCATGCTATGGAGCTCCAAATATAGAGATAGGCTGTGTTCAACAGAGAGAAATTTTGAAAAAGAGATCGGGAAACACCTGGTCATATTGATTGAAAACCGTGGTTTTGGATGTGAATCCAGTATTAAAGGATTTTACTGGTACGGAGGAAAATGGAAACAAATGAACCATGAGAGATACACGACTGCAGCTATCGCGAATGAGAAGAAGACCTCTAAAATATGTGTATTCTGTTTTTGCCCAATAATACATACAAAGCAGCGAGTAGAAAGACATGACAAGAGTGTGTTAAAGGAATATAATGGTGTTATGCAGTATATCAACCCTAGATGTATCAGCATAATAGATGGTCAATCTATTCAATCTTGTGATAAAGTGTCTTAAATAGCAATATCTATTTCAGGGTTATCAACACTTATATTCCAAGAGACATCTCCAGTTTTTTCAACTCGCATCAGTCAATCTTACACTGATTATTCGAATAAAACAGATATCCTTTTCTTCTCTACACGAAACGAGAGCTAGGCAGGCCAGACTGCCTAAGTGATAAGTGTTTTTTAAACGTTTTTCGGTTGCTTAGATTTTTCGCGGGAAAGCAGAATTATTTTTATAGCTCTCTACTTAACTCTAGAAACTAGGCAATCAAGAAAAAAGAATTTGTTAAATAGACACTTGAAAAAATAAATGAAGTAAATGAAGAGCTAATAATAATATAAAAAATATATAATATTCAGTTCTGAAAAGCGCGGAACTAAATTTTGTTGGTCTATTATATAATATGGTTCAAGTACTGAAAAATTCACTCCGTTGCTCTGTGAATCTAAAAATCCATATCACAAGTTATGAAGCTTGTAAAAAATATAGAATGCATAGAAAAAGAAAAAAAAATGATAAGCATAAATATTATTTTCCCTGCATTTTCAAAAAAAAAAAGCCTCTGATCTGTCATGAAAGGCGGGGAAGTTTACACAGTTAAACAAGATTATGCAAACTGTTTTAAAATTGATGAGAGAGATCATTACTTGTGACCAGCACTTGAGCGGGTGCACTTGATCATCTTTTAATGAAAGCAGACAAATACTTAAGGTAGTCTAGTATGAGTTTGCTTCTTCCTCTTTTTTTTCGTTTGAAATCGAGATATAGATTCTTATCCTGTTTTGTCACAAATCCAAAAAATCAAGAAAATGAGAAAATAAAAGTTAGGAGTAGCGAGGAGAGGAGAAATGTGTATGTATGTGTATGTGTATGTGTATTTTTTCTTTTCTTTTCTTTTTTTCTTTTTCTTCTGTTGTCTTTGTTAGTAAATGAACTGAGAAAAAAAAATAGATTGAGCCTTCGGACTTTACCTTTAAGCTTAAAAATAATAGTAGAACATTTCAAAACATTTAGTTTTTGTACGTTTAAGGTTTTTAGACAAAAGACACATTAAAGAAGCTACAACAAGTCAATTTAATATTCATTGCACTGGTTATAAATGTTGTTTATATTGATACCATATCAATACATTAAGTTCAGTTATGATATGTAGCTGCTATTAATGAAAAAAAAAAAAGAATATCAGAGTATTTAACGTTATATCTAAATAATATTTAATACTAAAGTGAACATATATTTATACCCTTTCATTAAAAGCTATAATCCAGGTTAAATAAGAATTACTTTAGTAAATGAGAAAATATTTTAAAAAACAAAGTTTTCTATGTAAGAATAGTGACATTAAAATGGATTTTTTTAAAGGGAATAGTTCCGTCACAGGGGTATACTTTTATTTAAATAAAACTCACATACGCATTTTATGCTTTAAAAAAACAGTCCATTAGGATTTTTTGGGTATTGAGTATAGCTAAAAGCTCATTCTTATCATTAGGTATCACACTGTCAACGCAGTATCCGAAACAGATATAAGGAATCACTTCTTATTCAATCCTATTTTACTTTTTATATATTTATGTGAGTTTTATGTGGAAAATGCATTGAATTTAGGGTTATATAAAGTCTTTTTTGAAATATCTTGCAAGTACCTAAACATAGGTATGTTCATACAGTTTAATACAAATAAACTAAGCAGTTATATATTCATATATGTCTATTTTTCTTAAAAAAGGGTGATTTTAAGTTTACAAAAAAAAGTTTTTAGTCTAGCTATTATAGTATCTAACACTATTTTTCAATTACTAGAGAAGATATTTTTGTTATTGCGAAAAGTTAAAATGTTTTGTTATAGTGCTTATAGATTTCATTCAATATAGATGATTCTAGAAGAGATCTAATACAAAATGGGCATTGTAAACACTATTTTGAACAATAATAATAATAACTGGAAATACTATCCTTCATAGTCTATATTTAGTAGAGAACCAATAGCTCGGATTAAACTTTTCTCTCTTTACTCCTGTTTTCTTTCCTTTATCTGATAAAAAAAAAAAGGAAGTGTCGGTAACCACAGGAGATATCGTTGATTCAGTAAGTAACTAATAAGTCCAGAGAAGGGTAAACGGATCTCTATTTTTTTTATAAAGTTCTTTAACTCCTTTGAAAAGGGAGCAGTGGATCAGTAGAACAGACATGTTTTTTTAAAATCCAAGCTCCTTGAAGTTGACAAAAGAGGTATCAATGGAAGCTTTTTTAAAAACATAAATGGTATACCGGTGGAAAACGAAGCTTGTATCAGTATTTCTTTTTTTTTAAAAAAACATCCCTCCTTTTTTTTTTCAAGTAAACAGGATGTTGTTCACTTTTCTTGAAAATCTTCTTTTAATAAGTGGCGAAAGGTAGATGCAGGAAATCTGTTCCTAACTTGACATATGCAATAATCCAAAAATATGATACAAGGGGTATTGTATACCTGCAATGACAGAAAGGTTCAATTAAATAGGGGGATTTAACACTGTCAAATAATAATATTATAAACAATTACAAGCATTTGGAAAGCAGCGCTAATAATTCTTTGTGTTAATATAGTAATTATCGTTAAAAAAAGAAAAAAAAAACCAGTACATTATACTTCTGACATCGCGTTAAATATGAATTTAACAGTATAAATGGTTTTATTACGGCAGTTGTTACGATAATAATAATAGTTGGCGTTCATATAAAAAAAACAGGTCGAGTAATACGGGATATTAAACCTAGAGTATGGATCTCTACTCCAAAATAGGCAACAGCACAAGCTACTCTTTTTTTATTGTACTACTATGGAGATAGCATGAGGCTTGAACGGTTCTTTTTTCTGTTTCTTTTTAGAAAAACACAAGTAAACCAGGGATAACAAATGTGAACATAGTTGTTGATTAAATATCTCTTACTGTGCCATTGTATGATAATAACAATAACAATAATAATAATAATAATAAAAGGAAGAAATAAGAATTAATGGAATTATACACTTCACTTA
Organism: Backusella tuberculispora; assembly: GCA_024140245.1. Classification (NCBI taxonomy): domain Eukaryota; kingdom Fungi; phylum Mucoromycota; class Mucoromycetes; order Mucorales; family Backusellaceae; genus Backusella; species Backusella tuberculispora. The sequence continues at coordinate 8,162 of VCJD01005104.1, read as the reverse complement.
TATTTAACTTTCCAAGACAATAATGAAAAAGAATAATATGCTTCATTACTGTAATAAACAATCTGTTTTCTGTGTAACAGCGAAAACATACAATATACATATGCATGACAGTACCACTTACTCGTCTGAGTAGAAAGAAGCTGGATCATTGTCAGTCTCCATTTTGGGTCTCTCCGTTTGAATAAGTGCCTCCTAGGAGTTTATGACTTGTAAGTTGATTGACTTACTGTTGAATACTTCAGGGTAAGACAATTGTTCAAACTAAAGAAAATCAAGATAAAGTATAGTAGTGCCAGCATTTTCATTTATATCGTAGCGGTGATAACAAATTTTATTGTATTACTTCTCACAAAGAGAAGTACATACTACTAAGCTTTTTTGATATTTTATTCGGTTTATTAGTCTACTAAAAACACAGGGAGTGTACATAAATACAAAAAAAAAAGGATAAGTATATAAAAAGTATTATTCCCCGCTTATTTTAGAAATCAAAAATTTATTTTTTAAGCAAAGCAACGATACAATGATCCTTCAATAGAATCGATCTCCTTTATAGTCGTCAATAAATTCACTCTTTTTATAATACACATAAACAAAATAGCAATGGAATTTCACTATTCTTTATAATTTCACCTTCATTCCTCCTTGGTACTAGTGAATTCAAAGCGAGGGAAAAATTAAAAAGATGTTAGCCACTAGATCAAAATAAAGTATCTAATATAGCCCATCTAGCTTCATATGACATAATATCTGCTTAAAACAAGCGTAATAGTCACCAGATTTTGTTACTTTTATTCTTCGCTATATTCATCGTTTCTAGGTAATGAATTTATTGAGAGTTAGTGAATGTATTTCTACTCTGTTTTCTCGTCAATAGGTCTTCGATGTCTCAGCTGAGATGATGGTTTGCTCTTACTTTTAAATTTAATATTATTCATGGTCTATCAAATACAATGAGAAATAATTTGACTTATGAAATTACTAAATTTGAGCAAATCATTGCTTAGCTTACTCACAAAGCTAAGCATAAATCAATTTTATACTACTATAAGTTATGAATTGCGATACACTTATATTACTTTATTTACTAAACTATTCCGTTTAATTGTATTGTATTTCTATATACTCTTATATATGGTTATTCAAGCGTTTTCATTGATAATTTTTGAAGAAGCTCGAATAAATAACCTCTGCTTGCTTCTTACCTTTATATATACGAACGGTATTCTATATTGGCATATAGAAGTTAATTCAAGTGCAAATCACACTGTAAAACAATTGAGTCACATTCAAAATATTGATCCATATCGAAAAGTTCCTTATTTCTGTTTTCCGGAATTTTATTTTCATTTGTGCTGACCCAAATTCATAACTGGCATTGTAACACAATGATCTCATGAGCTAAATCCAAGTATTTAAGATATCAGTACATTTTCAATATGATATGTTGACTACTTTCTTGCTTATTATTAATTAAGCTTGCTCTACAAAGAAAAAAAAATTACATTCTACTCATTTTCTCACTTCTAAGCACCTAATGCTTTGGTCCCATACTTGAAAGAGGCTTAGAATTCCGGACCGGAATGTGACCAGTTTTGCTTAGAAACAGTACCATTTTTTATAGGCTACAAAATTTTTTTTTGGTTTAACAATGGAGTGGTAATCGGTCCGCATTTATTCCTTCCTTTCCC